>JAOEHQ010046062.1:0-11854 GCA_025447715.1 Asclepias incarnata
TGGGCTTTTGATATGGAATGTACAAGTTTTTTATGCAGGTTATTGACAGCCCTAAGGGCTGTCATTAGAAAAATCCTTTAATTTATTATTATTATTGTATTATTTTTTTCATTAAAACGTAATATATATATAGTATATAGTAAATATATATATCAGAAGAATCATAGCAAATATCAAAATCGTTTGAGATATGTATTAAGAATCTTTAATTTGCTTAACTCTACAATATAAAACCTCTATACTTACATCGTATAACTTCTTTTCTACGTAGATTTACATGATGAATATTACATATTACATATAATGATAATAATATAATAATAAATAAATTGAAAGATAATTTGCCTACTAAGAATGTCATGTAAGATTAAATGAGATGAGTGTACATACAAACAATACTTAAATAAAGACTAATTATCTAACACTTGACAAATAAGCAAAAATCCTATTTGTAAGCTAAATGAAGGTGCCACATAAGCTCTTCTATATCATCTCCTAATTATATATATAGATATAGATATAGGTTTCGAGGAGGGACCATTGGGCGTGTATATATATATACTTTTTAAATCTCTTAAATTTAAGTTAAAATTTGATCACAACTATCATTTTCTTAAAATTAATCTAGAATATTACTTTTATTTTCTCACTCTTTCACCTATTTACCCTTCAATCTTTTCATTCTTTTTCAATCTTTTTACCCCTCATCTTCCAAGAAACATCATCTGTGCACACATGCACACATACATACGCACAAAAGTTCGGATTCCATAGCAAACTGCCGGTGCAATGCACGGGTAACCTGTTAGTATATATATATAGAGATATATATTGTGATATTTAGTGATTCCATACTTCAAATGGAATGCGAAGACTTTAACAGAAAAAGAAGAAAATAAGATGCACACAATCATTTATAAAAGAAAGTAGCAGTTTTAAATTCCTTGTGTAGCCATGAAGGAAAATAAATATCGACTAGGTTCTTCAACTATAATTGTATGATCATTTCTAGTCTTACTGAAAACAAAAGGCATCGACTTAATTGTTTTCAGACTATAAATTAGGAATATACATGCTTTTATTTATCATTTATATGTCGATGTTCCTGAAAATCTTTTTTTTTTCCTCTCTAACTTGGATTCTTGACTAAGTTAATTATTATTAGTAGTCTCAAAATACCAAAGACTCCCCTTAGATGTTAACTATGAGACCACATGGGTTGACCAATCTGGCCATACTTTCATGATTGGGGGTCTACTATATATAAAGATACATACATATACATATACAAATACGTATTATATATATATATATATATATATAATATATATGTGTGTGTGACAAAAGTGAATATAAGGTTGTCTCATACCTAAGATAAATGAAACCTGATGATATACCTCTTCGAATATACGAAGGATTGAGTATACGAAGCTTCAGCGGAAACTAATTAATAGGAAGGGATTATAATCCTTCCCTAAAATACCGAAACCAAATCCGGTTCAAAATAAACCAGATATGTATCCCATAATGTAAGGGATATGGATTATTAGATAAGGCAACTAAATCAAGATAAATATTATCTTGATACGCCATAATATTATGAAAGATAATCATTAAATTATCCTCCTCTCCAAGAAAGAGGTAAATTATAAAAGGATACCTCTATACATCAAAACCGGCATGACAAATAGCCAAACAATCACACACCCTAAATTGGCGTAAAAGGTCTTGATCCTTACCTTCGGGAAACCGCCAACAAACATCATCAAACATATCGTTCACCCTACAGTCTAATCTTAGCCACAATAAAGGTAATACTAGACTGTAGGGTGAACGATATGTTTGATGATGTTTGTTGGCGGTTCCCCGAAGGTAAGGATCAAGACCTTTTACGCCAATTTAGGGTGTGTGATTGTTCGGCTATTTGTCATGCCGGTTTTGAGGTATAGAGGTATCCTTTTATAGTTTACCTCTTTCTTGGAGAGGAGGATAAATTAATGATTATCCTTCCTAATATTATGGCGTATCAAGATAATATTTATCTTGATTTAGTTGCCTTATCTGATAATCCATATCCCTTGCATTATGGGATATATATCCGATTTATTTTGAACCGGATTTGGTTTCGGTATTTTAGGGAAGGATTATAATCCCTTCCTTTTAATTAGTTTCCGCTATGAAGCTTCGTATACTCAATCCTTAGTATATTCGGAGGGGTATATCATCAAAACCCCTCACATACTAATATTTCAATATTTTTTTATTAAATAAATAAATGATCTGGGCCCCATGTATTTTAATGATTAAAAAACAAAAATAAGAGAGGTTATATATCTAAGTTTAGGTATGGAACAATCTTATATTCACCTCCCCTATATAAGCATGTAGACTGATCTGATCTGTACCATTGAGCAAAATACCTTGACCACTTGTACCCTTCAAATACCGCAACAAATGATGAACACCATCCAAATGAATTTGTTGCGGATTCTATAAAAATTGGCTCAAAGTCTGTACCGCAAAGGCCAAATCAGGACGAGTGTGTGTCAAGAAATTAAGTTTTCCGATCAAAGAACGGTAAACAGACTGATCCTTAAGGTAAGGACTACAGGGATCAGAAAACTTCATGTTTTGTGGGAGTGGAGTAACCACGGGCTTTGCATCCAAGAAAACAGTATTAGTAAGTAATTCTTGAGTACACTTACGTTGAGTGAGAATGATGCCATTAGCAGGATAATGAACCTCCAAACCCAAAAAATAGTTGAGAAAACCCAAGTCTTTAATGGTGACCTGCTGATGTAGAAAAGCCTTGAGTTGAGAAACAGAAGTAGGATTTGAACTAGTGACCAAAACGTCATCCACATAAACTTCGACAATGATCATTTGACCATCAACGGTCTTGAGAAAAAGACTATAATCATTCCTGAACTGTGTGAAACCTTGATCCTGAAGTGCAGTGGAAAGTTTCTAAAACCATTGTCAACTCACTTGTTTGAGACCATAAAGGGACTTTTGAAGTCAACAAACCTTGTTTTCAGGATTAGGAATACCAAGAAACATCTTCTTATAAACCTCTTCAGAAAGATCACCATGAAGAAAAGCATTGTTGACATCCATCTGAAGTATTTTCCAGTGCCTAGAAGCAGCAATAGCAAGAATACTGCGAATAGTTGCCATTTTGACAACTGGAGAAAAAGTATCAAAATGATCAATGCCCTCGCGTTGATGATTACTCTGAACAACAAATCTGCCTTTGAAACATTCCAATGAACCATCAGATTTGAGCTTAACCTTGTAAACCCAATGCTTTCTTACCAGGAGGAAGATTGCACACTTCCCAAGTGCCATTAGCTTGAAGAGCATCAATTTCTTTCTTCATAGCTGAAACCCAATCTGGATTTTTTGAAGCTTCATTGTATGACCGCGACTCGGTGAAGGTACTAGCATGAACAGAAAAAGCTTGACTTGGCACTGGTAAATTGAAGAAAGAAAGGAAATTACACCAGTGTTTGGGAGTTGTGGACGCAAAACAGACATAATCTTTTAGGTGAGAAGGTTGTGTTGAAATGCGCGTAGAGCAGCGAACAGGAATTGGTTCAGTGTTTGAAGAAGGATGTGTTGCAGAAGCATTTGTGGAATCTGAAGTATTTTGGGTAGGAATGTCTGAAGAAATAGATGCAGATGGTTTAGTTTCTAAAAGAGAATCATTGGTAATTTGTGGAGAAACAAAATCAAGAGATGTACTAGGGATGGTGACGTTAATTAGGAAGAAAATTGTGAGAAGGGTCATCCAGAAGTAAGGGAAAACGATGGTATCTGGATGTTTTGGCAAGTAGTGAAAAGGAAAATGTTGTTCACAAAACCCACTATATCAGTATCATCGTGTCATCAGTGGTATCACTCGATTATATTCCACGCCACAAGAGGAAACCCACTATATGAGAAAGAAAACCTCTTAAACAAACATGAAAAACTTCAATATTTTTTTTTTTGTATGACTTGAACGTTTCACCTCCTTATTATTAAAACCACTGGAGACGGAGTGTTATTGGCTTATTATGCTCTTTATATTTTTATTTTTTTTTTTCTCTTTTTGAAAGGTTATTAGACTCTTTACTTATATCGAAATTTATTAATTTACCAATATAAGATTAAAAACAATAAAATATTCCATTTGTTTGATACTTGGTTTCATAGCTTTCTAAGCACACCTTTTCAAGGTTTATCATGGCTCTACGCAAAGGGGTTTTGGTGGCTACGCGTCACATTTTTTGACTTTTTTTTTTTGATGTACTTAAACTTACTAAAATACCCCAACTCTCAACGTCTCTCTCTTCCCAACCAGACGTGACGCATATTTTACCGGCCACCATATAAAAATACCAATCTCTGTGGTTTTCATTTCACATGATTTGTAGACCACCCAACCCAAATACTAATCATACCAAATTTATTTATTTATTTCCATATATATATAAAAGTAATATTATTCGGTAGATTTCTTAAATCCATGAATCATGAAAAGGTTGTATGTATATAAACTATTGGAGTATAACTTGTTGGTGAAAGTGGGTTTAGTCTTAAATTTGTCTTAATCAACAAGCATCTAATACAATTTCAATCATACTTGTAGTCATTATCTATTATCTATATTGTAACATTAACCACTACAATAAAACAACCCATGTACATGTTATAACTTATTTTATTTTCGAATACTTTCATCTTTAGTCAACAAATTAAATTATACATTTTTATTATTAGAAAGAAAATGGCTATATAATCAGTGATAATTGTATATCTGACAAAATAATGATCGAACACGTACAATGAAACATTCTCAATTATTTGAAAAGATAAGTGTCAATTTAACCAAGTGTTCAAATAATTAAGAGATGTTAATTAAGTCTAGTGATATCAATAAATCTTTACCATGTTTATGATGCAATACGAGTTTCAAATTCCTCAACATATTAATATAAATCATTTTATTTTTTTAAAAATAAAATTAGTTTTCAAAGTAACTTTGTCATTATATATAAAAATATAAATATTAATTAATAAATACAAATCTTTCTGGCCCCAGTCTCTCCTAAACTGGCTCTCTCATATATGTATACAAAGAGAATAGAAACACGCAAATAAGAATAGTGTTGAAAAACGCTACATGAAAATGAAGGACCAATTCTCCAATTCTTTTCTCTCTATAGCAGCAGCCCCCATCTTTATATCCATCCTCTTCCTCCTCTTACAGCCCCTTGCCGCCGGCAGCGCCACCACAGCCCCCCGGCCACGTATAGTTTCCTTCCAGAAAGGCTTCACTCAATTGTTCGGTGGTGACACCAATCTCCTCCGCTCTGATGATGACAACACGGTCCATCTCCACCTCGATCAATACACAGGCAATTATATATACTTTCTCTCTAGTTGGTTTCTTCTTATATTTATTTATTTGTAAAATCGCCTTATATATTGGTAATCTTTATATTTGTGAAAAATGATCCGTGCTACTAGAAGTATATAGTACAGGTCTTGCATACTGTATAAGGTGATATATATATATATATATATATATGTGTTCATAAATATATATACATAAATTATGGTGGCTGATATATATATATATGTATTTGAAAAACTGTTATAGGGGCTGGATTTAGATCTTCAGACTTATACAACCATGGATTATTCAGTGCTAGAATCAAACTACCTTCTGAATATACTGCCGGAATCGTTGTAGCATTTTATGTAAGTAACCCTTCTTCTTCTTCTATTAATTAACTTCATACATCATATAGTATTTGATTACTGATATATATATACACAAGTTATTGTGATCATAAGAATGTATATATGTATACATGCAGACATCAAATGGAGATGTATTCGAGAAGACGCACGACGAACTTGACTTCGAGTTCTTAGGAAATATTAAAGGGAAGCCATGGAGGTTTCAGACCAACTTATACGGCAATGGAAGCACAAGTAGAGGTAGAGAAGAAAGATACACCTTGTGGTTTGACCCTTCTAAAGCTTACCATCGATATACAATTCATTGGACGTCTTCCAAAATCATGTAATATATTTTCTTTCTCTAGCTACCTTCTTTATTATATACATTAATTATTATATACATAAATTACGTGATTAAAGTATTTTAATTACACCGCTAATCTTATAATATCTAGTGCGTAAATATATGAATATATATTATTCTTTTGAAAAAGTCAATTACGTATTATAATTTGAAACTTGGACTTGAAGAAAAATGAGTCATAAAGATATAAGACACCAATAAAGTTGCAATAGTTTACATCATTACGATTCAATGAACATTTGGACAATTTTAGTTGGTTATTACATTTACTAAAAGTTGTAATAATTTCTATTTTCAAATTGTGTTATTCCTTTAATTAAGTGTATATATGTATATTATTATCAAGATTCGTTGCCATGCATCTTTTTAAAAAGTTGGATGTTAATTCTTATTTAAGAGATTAATTAAATTTGTATATATTTTTGGAATATTTGCAGATTTTATATAGATGATGTTCCAATAAGGGAGATATTAAAAAGTGATGAAATGGGGAGTGATTTTCCTTCAAAACCTATGGCTTTATACGCAACAATATGGGATGCTTCAAATTGGGCTACCAATGGTGGCAAATATAAGGTGAATTACAAATATGCTCCATTTGTAACCGAGATGACTGACCTTGTACTACATGGTTGTGTCTCGGATCCGATTCAAGAACCTTTAAACGAAAATTGTGACGAAATGGACAAACAACTCGAAACAATCCGTTACAATAACATTACTCCTAAACAACGAGGCGCGATGAGAAGGTTTAGGGAGAAGTACATGTATTATTCTTATTGTTATGATACTTTGAGGTACCCTATTCCTCCACCAGAATGTGTGATCGATCAGTCAATACGACAACGGTTTAAAGAGACAGGGAGGCCCAAATTCGAACGAAGACATCACCACCATGCGAAGAAAGGAAGACATGTCTTGAGCAGTCAGATATATGAGATTCAAGATGAGGATTAAGGATATAGAAATTAAGATTGATTGTGTATAATACGAGTGGTTTCCTTACATGATTGGATTGTTTGAAATTTTTCTATATATATTTAATGTTCGTAATGTATAAAAGTGACAGGATAAAATGCGAATAAAACGATACATGACATGACAGGTTATAGTTATAAAGAAACTTCAATGTTTTGTTATCATATATAATTAAATATTAATTAATACTAGGACAATAAACGAACTAATTAATATTTGACGAATAGTTTACGAACCGATGAACCGTTTTCAAACAAAAAAAAATTAACATGAACAATGAAAATTTGTTCGTTTAGTTAAATGAAGAAAATGAACATAGCTCTTGTCATTGATTTATGTTCGTAAAGGTTTGATAATTTATTCGTAAAAAATTTTGTAGTCTAAAACTTTACTGTCCTTAAGACTTCCTTAATTATTATATATAATAAAATAATAATGCTTATTCTTTTATGTTCATGTATTTATATTTGTATGAAATATAGACTTTTTTATTTGAATTATTTAGAACTTTTTCTGATGTGGATATTAATTAATTTTTAATTTACATTGTAAAGTTAATTTGTAGTTATAATATATTAATTAATTTGGGTTTATTTGTGTTTGTTTACATTCATTTGTGTTTGTTCATGAATACAAATAAATGAACATGAACACGGTTTTATGTTTGATTATTTGTTAATTCGTAAACCGTTCGTTAAGTTCATAGGTCTAGGTTTGTGTTCATTTGGTTCGTTTACAACCCTAAATAGTACTCATAAGTTAATTATCATAAAAAAAAAAGTAGTTTAATTATGATGTATTTAGTTAAACCCCATTATCCAAAGAAATGCTACATATATGATAGGGATAATGACCTGTGAATGTACGTAACTATGTCAAAATGTTTATGTTATGTAAAGATCTTGTAAAATATCTATGTTATGTAATGAACTTTCAAATCCCGGTTATTGAATGTACACGGGGGTATGTGGCAACCATATAAGCTCCACTTGTAACAAGGATTTGAAAGTGCATTACATGACATAGACATTTTACAAGATCTTTACATAACATAAACATTTTGACATAGTTACGTGCATTCACAGGTCATTATCCAAATGGCATATAACAAGTTCATTGTTAAGCATCATAAAGAGACACGGTAACATGCATGAGGTGGTGTGGAATGGTAGTGTTGCAAAATGCAGTTGCAAGAATTTTGAGTTTGTTAGTATATTATGTCGTCATATTTTAAGTGTTTTTATTCATAAAGACTGTTTTAACATTTCTCTTTCTTATTGGCTTTCACGATGGAGTCGAGAAGAAGTTTTGCCATAAAGTGATATAGTAAATCTGAATTCAACATCTATTAACAATGATGAGGCTGTGATTAATGCAATAGATGTGGTTCGGTGTCCTCATACTTCAAAAACAAAAGGACGTCCCAAAAAAAAGCGCTTGAAGGGTGGAAGGGAATTAATGAAACAGGTAAGAACTTGTAGTCTTTGTAAATGTGTTGGTCATAATGCTACCACTTGTTCGGAAAGAGAAAAACTTGGGAACGAAGAAGCCAATTCAGTACGAGCTATTAAGAAGAAGAAAATCATGTTAGAGAACCAAGATTTAAATCCTGTTTTCTCAAATTTTATTTTGTAAGTTGTTTAATTTTTTTTTGGAATTTAATTATTAGTTTTTGATCTATTTTTACTCTTCTTCAAATGTAAAACAGTATATTTATCCATCAACGAGCTAGGAATTGATCGAAATATTGGAAGCCAATATATGATGTTGAAGTAATATGTATTTAACACATTCTGTTTGGAAAACTTTGAAACAAATCAATGTGAACTAGACAGAAGCCTGCGCGATGCGGCGGTGATGGTGGTAGTAGTGGTGGCGGTGTGGTAATGGCGGCGGCGACGATGGGTGGTAGGGGTGGCGGCGGCTGTGGCGGTAGCGGTGTGGTTATTAATGTAAAAAGAATTGATGTAAAATGAGGTAGTCTAGTTATTTAAATTAGTTAATAAATGATATGGGTAGTTTGGAAAATTTATTAAAGAAGGGGGTTGCTCCTTTATTGAGGAGTACTAGCATGGTACCCGCACATTGTAGCGGATACAACTTACAGGGCGTCACATACCGCGCGTTGATGGTTGTGGTGTTGTCGGTGGAGGTGGGGGATTTTTTTTAGAGCATTTTGTGGTTCATGTGTGTGTGTTTGTGTGTGAGAGAGAAATAATAAATAAATTGGAGGGGTACAGACTGACAAATTAGAATGAGGGTGACTGACAAAATAAAATAATGAAGGGCAATTTTGTATATTCACATCTCTTTTTTTTTTCAACATAAAGGGTTAGAATTTTATAAAGGAACTAGATTATACCCGTGCATCGCACGGGTTGACATAATTCTCGAATAGTAACTCAGATAACAATCAAAATATACCAACTTTTTTACGTATTATGTATGTGGTATGAGAGCATTCATGATAAATAAAACCTTGCATTGTACATATACCTTTTATTTTTATTCATATCAATTGTTTACTTGTGATTACAAAACTTTTGTAATCCGTCTATTAAAAGATATTGATATTATGTTGTTGTGAAAGATGATCGAAAATCTTCCATTTATGACCTATAAATTAAATTGTTTTTATTATTTATTTATTTATTTATTTGCCAAAATCAATATAAAAGATAACAATGTTAAACTATGAGTTTATGGTCTCAGAATGTAATGAACTATACACGAATGTTTATATTGTGTAATGAATTACTCGGGTGTTTATTGTATGTGATGAACTTTTAAATTCATGTTATTGGATGGTACCCGGGTATATGTGGCAACAATTTAGCTGTCACGTCCAAACCACGTTTGTCAGTTTGCATGTTTTGGATTGGTCGGATACATCTAATAACCGAGATTTGAAAGTTTATTACATACAATGACACCCGAGTCATTCATTATACAAACATAAATATTCGTGTATATCTAATTATATTCCGAGACCCTAAACCCTTAAACTAATCGTAAACAAAATCCAAAATAAATAAATAAATAAAATGAACCAAAGCCCATGTAATATAAAATTAAATTTGATATTCAAATTGTTTTAGACAAATACGATTATTAAAACTATCAAATTGTGAACATCATACATTGTCAAATAAATTTCATTCACATTAAAACAATTGACTATTCCATACCCATTTTTTAGGAACATAAAACTTTGAATGACATAAATCAAAACTTTTTGAATTGGAAAGAGCTAAATAAATGGGATTAGATTTAATAATGTTGAATTAGTTTGAATAACTTTAAATTTAAACTTGAAAGGTGATGTGGCGACATAAAAAAATAAGAAGTAATAACAAATTGTCACATTGGATAAAAGCTTACTTCACAAAAGTAGACATAAGCCCTACTTTAATATAAAATATCACAAACATGCTAATAAATTAAAATAATCTCAAGAGTTAGTAAAGTCTTTTCATTTAAAACACACAAGAAAATGAATTATCAACACTTGTATAGTATTTCATTTTATAGTAGTTACATATTTAATCATGATAATGTCAATAATGAAGATCAATAAACATGAATATTGATATAATAACAATGAAGAACTAATGTTAAAAATTATCATGCAAAAAAATAGAGTAATGTAGTTTAGAATGGATGAGATGATAAATAACACTACTATATTCGAAGGTACAAAAAATCAAATTGATTCTCTATATTTGATTCTTCTATAATTGTAAGTGAGAAAACAAATATTTACTTGTTAATTTATTTTTTAAAATATATTAGTTGTTAATCAATACCTAATGTATTAAGATATACAATTTAAATTAAGTAATACACAAATATTACCTATATATCTAATTTATTATATTTTAAAAAAAATAGTGTAACTGATAATTTTTTTCTTTAACATTTGTAACCAATGATTTACATGGCGGTAAGAAATAATTATGAGTTTGAATTTGTTATGAATTACATTTGACTAAATCTTCTATTAATTACTTAAGTAATTTAAATATTTGACAAAATCTTTAATTTGTTACAAACTATATGAAAACTACTCCAAAATTTGACCATTTGATTAAATTAATGAATGATTAGGATTGATGATTAAGATTAATGTAGATGACATGGCTATACATATAGCAACTCAAATATAACAATTTAATGGAAAAATGACAAATAATCAAAAAACCAATGTGGCAAGCTCTTATAAATGTCAACTAAGACATAATGGAACGAGGCGGCAAAGGAGGCGACGCCCCTTTCCGCCCTAGTGTCGCCGAGCACATAGCCCCGAGGGGGGGAAGTGAGGGAAAAAAATGTTGAGCCGCACCTCTATTCCGCCTTCAAACGCACCACTTTTCAAAATTTTTAGCCGTTAAAACGGCTACTTTTGTTTGTTTTTTTTTTCTTTTCATTTTCACTTATATATATATATATATAACCCAAACCAAACCATATCTCATTTTTTATAACAAATTTTTACCTTTTCTACCAAAAACTACAAAAAAAACATAACAAATATCTTAATGTCTTCATCGTCATCATCATCTCCTCCTACTACTAACGATGATTCTACGAGTTTCGGCTCAGACGAGTACGATGAGGCGGTTGAGACCGTTGCTTCACTGGCTGTTAATCTAGCCATGCAAATCGTGCAACAGGAGGCAGTCCAACAACCTTTTCGTAGGATGACGCTCGTACGAAGGCGTGTGGAGGCAAACGAGCGTTTGATGCGTCACTACTTTGTTGATGAACCGACATTTAACG
>JAOEHQ010046063.1:0-11853 GCA_025447715.1 Asclepias incarnata
CCAATTTTGCTAAAAATAGTCAAAACAGGGACCCCCATTGCTAGCATTCTCAAAAAGGGACCCCCCTTGCTAAAACGTACAAACCACAGGGACCAATCTTGCAATTAACTCTTTTTTTTTTTTAGTTTTTGTTTTCTAACCTTTTCTTTTTGGGTTATATTTTCAAATAAAGATATCATGTCCTCAATTTTTTATACTCCATATGTTTCATTAATTTATACTACGGAGGAGTAGTTTTGGTATTTTGTCGTTTTTTAAGACATGTACAACAAAAACAAGCACGTTGTACAACTTTCTATGCAATTCAAATGGGTTTCCACTATTGATGTTACACTTGAATACTTAGTTTTGATGTACAAATGATATTTGAAGTGGTAATATAGGACATTTAAAAGCCGAGGCGTTTTAAAGTATCAAATGGTCATTTTGTTGTTTGGAGGCTTAGGTGTGCACCTTATGTCGAGTGCGACGCACTTGTCATGCCGGACTTCAAGAAAAGTTTGGCTTCTAGATGGTGCGTCATACTATATATGTAGTGTGACGCACTTGTCGAGCCAAGAGCAAATAAACAAAATTTTATGGTGAAGTGCGGCACACTGAGAAGGTACTGCGGCGCACCACCGGATGAAAATTTGTTTTGGTTTAAATATTATATTTCATGGTTAATAATTATAGTCCAAATGAATTGAAATTTATGGTAAATATTTTATATGTTAATTGTGTAATTAAAAGGCTTATGATTTAAGGGCGTGTAACTCATAAACTTTTCGGTTAACAGTTGACTTGTATCGTTAAGTCAACACCTTGCTTCTGGTAAATCTTTAATGATTTAATGTGCGTTTGTAATTAATGTGGTTTACATGTATACGTGTTTGATGACTTAATGATATGTGTTATAATGTGATTTAATGAGTTATTTTGCTTGATGTGTCGACTAGTATTCTCGGTATAAAGATTAAGCTCTAATTGTGACGTTTGATATTTGAGGGACTAAACATGGCTTTTAGGAAGATGTTAACTATAGGTCAAGATTCATTAGGACTCCCCATTAGTCACATTTTCAGTTTCATTTCACCCTCTCAATCCCTAGAACCGCCCCCCTTTCCCTTGAACAATGCTGGTGCGTTTTCTTGCGATTTCGGGTGGAATTATGATAAATCTATACACGTATTCGATCCGTTTATCATCCTCCAAGGTATAGATGGTAATCTTTTCTTATTATCATTCATTTTCATCCTTATAATTTGTTGATACCTGGACTTGTTGAGTAATGGTTAATTGAAATCTTTTTGTTGTTAGATTTGACGATTTCGGGTCATTCGGTGATTGTTATTGCAATCAATTGGTAACTGGATATTTACCTACAGGTATGAACATGTTGTTAAGGTCATTTTTGATGAATCAGGTGATGGAATATATGGTTCTGGTCTTGAAGATCATAGGGCTTGTAATGATTTAATTATCGAATTTTAAGGGTTTTCGGGTAACCAAACGAATCGTTATTGTTTGCAAATCATCTATGGATCAATTGATGGCGTCAAACCATCAATTGCACCTTGAAATAGTGTATTTTAATGTACAAAAGTCGTTTTTGGTGTTTGGGTTCGTTAGGGTTGTGCTTGGAT
Source organism: Asclepias incarnata (assembly GCA_025447715.1). Classification (NCBI taxonomy): domain Eukaryota; kingdom Viridiplantae; phylum Streptophyta; class Magnoliopsida; order Gentianales; family Apocynaceae; genus Asclepias; species Asclepias incarnata. The sequence continues at coordinate 1,626 of JAOEHQ010046063.1, forward strand.
CAAGTTTGGAGATGAAACAAAAGTGTGTGTGAAGCATGTGAAGTTTATACGGCACATACAATATGTATGCGCCACATAAACTGATCTGATGGATTTTCTGTTGGCTACTTTATGCAAATATGCGACGCATGGCTTATGTATGTGGCGCATAAAGTGCCTTTTTGGACTTTTAAGGTTTAAAACAAGTGTTTATACGACACATAAGTACCCGTATGACTTGTATAGGTTTTATAAGCCAATTAAGCTTCGTTTATGCTAGTTTATTGATTCTAAATGTAACAACTGTCATTTGGGCCTACCTATCTTAGTGTACTTTATCGTGTAAATCGTATGTAAATGTTTGTAAATTGTGCAGCTGAGATTCGTTTTGCATGAGATTCAAGGATTATCATTTGTGAACGTATTGTAATGTTGAGATTCTTAATTTGTGAGTGGTTGTGTGCTCGTATGGTATTTAGTTGTCTATAAATAAAGTGATTTAACGATTGATCAGTGCGAGAGTGCGAGTACTAAAGAATACTAGAACGCTTATTAGAAATGCCAAAGCTTAACAATAATCGTACGGTTCATAAAAGTTATTGTGTTTGCGAGTTCATCTATCTTCGTTATGTAATTCGTTAATCGTTGATTCTTAAACGGCTTGATAAACGTGCGTCATTTGTCCTCAAAACTATTGATATTCAATCGAGTGTTATATTTTGCGTAATGTTGTAACATTTCGTCTTTCAATTTATAAACATTCGTTCACAATCGTTTATCGATTCGTTTATTTTTAATTTATTTCATTTACTTTATGTTCTGTCCTATCGAAACGCGCATCCCGAGTCTCAAATTTCTATAAATTCGTGATTTAACACCTTGGAACCATAAACATATAAACTTTAGTAACTAACAGAATGCCAAACGAGTCGTTAAATCTATTACACAAATGGTCCTAAAACTAACGGTTTTAGTTTCATTTAACACCACCAAACTAACTAGTGGAATCCACATGTGAGTTTGCATGAATAACACTTGTCTAAACACCAAAATTTCTGCATTATCACCACCTAAACACAATCTTGAGTCTCATTTTACATGCATTAGACTAGGAAATCACAAAACACACACATATAACTTCAAGATCATCACACTCGGCTTCTTTTACAAGCATCTCAATAGGTTTTCTAATCAAAATCATTAGGATTCAGGTATATGTTATTCTCCTAATGTTTTTCTTGTTCCATTTCACTAAGAAATCGAATGTTGATAGATAAATGGTTCGGTTTTGATTATATGATTGTATGCCATTATTTGTAGCAATTATCACATGGAAATGTTATAGAGTTTAAATTGTAATATGCTATAGTTAATACCACACTTGAAAACATGAACTTCACTCAATTTTCTTTATAAAAATTTCTGTGCATTCGGTTTATTACTAAACTTGATAATGAAATTGTTCTTTCAAAATGCATGAATGCGGCTAGGATTAATAGATAGTTTGATCAAAGCTAAATATTGTGCTCATTTGGAAACACATTTACGAATAAATTCCCAACTTAGGGGCTGAGACGAAGATGTAAAAACATGACAAGAGTTTGGTCTATATGCAAAGTAACCATCAAGGCCTATACAACTTCGGCATTTGCATAAAGCCGAAGTTGTATAGCCTAACATGTCGAACTTATGCTTGCTTTGGACCAACAAATGCCGAAGTCTCACTAAGCTAAGAGGTTATATGAATGTTGAGTAACAAATCTTTCTATTGCATCAAGTCCTTAAGTCTTAAATTAGTCTAGGTGTCAAAATGTTGTAAACTTAGTACAACTTCGGCATCCTTGAGATGCCGAAGTACTATGTGTTCAAATGATAAGGCTACTAAAACTTGACAAGTCTTTGTAATTTCTCAAGCATCTAAGTGTAAAATTCGATTGAGGGATTAAGATGACAAACTTATACTACTTCGGCATTCCTAGAATGCCGAAGTTAGTCTTGGTTCCTTTCAAAATGCCGAACTACAATGGAGGATGAATTCATGAAATGTTTAACTTGTTGTGTACAACTAAACCTATGCTACTTCGGCATTAGCTTAATGCCGAAGTTGTTCTTCACAATCTCAAGTTTCTAATCCGATCAAGTACTACATATGAAGAAGTTATGAATAAGAAAAACCTTTGCTACTTCGGCATTTTAGAAATGCCGAAGTACTTCATGTTGCTCTCTAATTTCAAAGTTAATTGATAGTATATTAAGATTATCTAATTGATCAAGTTACAAGTTTGAAATTCGGTTCTAATGTCGAGTTAATACTACTTCGGCATTCCTAGAATGCCGAAGTTGGTCTTGACCTAACCATATGTCGAAGATAGTCTTAGTTTACAATTGATCAAGTGTGTAATCAAGCTTATGAAACAATCATGGATGCTAGCACTACTTTCGCATTCTATGAATGCCGAAGTTGGTCTTGATCCATTGGAAAACCGAAATTGTTAAGGATTCAAAAGCCTAACTTGTATATGATTCAATTGTCGAATTTGTTGTGTGATTAATCAAAACAAATTGTATTTTTAAAAGATATTAAACAGGTGATTAACTTTATAGGATGGTTGTTTAATGGCACTTGTAAATTATAAACGTAACCAAGTATACAAACCATGAGTTGAATCAAACGATTACAATTATTTAATCAATGAACACTTCGAATCAAAGCTTCACATGTGCAATTGATGTGGTTCTTGAGAAAGAATCATATTAATAGATTCTTGTGTCATGGCATTCCTAAGTTACTAAAGTTAAACCTAAAACTTACCTTTGTTCTCGTCTATGTATCTGATCTTAGGTTCGCATCGATAGCACCTAATCAGCAAGTGTATTATTGTGCTTAACGTTTCTGTGCCTTTTCACTTGCCTCTTATTGTATCTACAATCACTGTGAGTTCACTTCCCCTTTTGACTTTTATTGTTTAACATTCGGGGCTGAGAAGCATGAAACTTAACTTTTATACTGAATCTCTAAACTAACAACGTTGTCATGTAAAACTGTTTAAGCCTTGTACGGGCGGGGATTAAACAGGTGTATATTGTTCGGGGTCAAATTCTACTTAAGGATCTTGACTCTGGAGGATCCTGAATTGTACTATTGCTAACGTGTTACAAATGACATTTTGCCTTCGAAGGATATTTTCTGTTGCAGGATCTTGAATTAATCAACTACATCAAATATTTACGTTAAGGACACGAAGAAATAACAAAGTCTTATACTTCAACGAATACAAGAAATGACGAAGTCAAGGAATAACGAAGTTCAAGCTATAAAGTCGGATTCAACATTGACTCAAGCTCACTCAACACATGTTGAAAAAGACTCAACGTTCACTTCACCAAGTCAAGCCACGTTCAACAACAACTCGGAAGATCCCGGATATCTCGGACTTCTAGTTAGACGCTCCTAGTAGCTGAATTAGTATAAATAACGAGGCTCTGATCGAACATAGGACATCAATATACATTCTGTATTCATACAATTCACTATTATTAGTTCAACTACACTTGTTTACATTCACTATACACTTAGTCTTCGATCAAAGCGCTCTTTAGTTTGTAACACTTTTCATTAATAAAATTAGGCAGGAACGATTGTTTCCTCCCGGGGTTTTTATGCCGGCGAACTTGCAAAGGATCAAGGGCTTTTCCTCGTCAACAAATCGCTGTGTCGTTGTTTTTAAGTTGTCTTTACTTTAAAAAGCTCAATATCTTGATTTACTCGCGTATATCTTGATTATCTTTACAAATATCTTGATTTCAATACTTCATTTTTAACCAGATTGTCTTCCAAAACGTTTTTGAGTCTTTTATATAGATTTTACGCTCATAGTATTTCAATAACTTGAAAGCAATTAACACCTGACCCTACGAACGAAAGTATTGGTCACTTAATTATCTTGAGTATTCTTAATTGATTATCTTGAGTACTTTTTGCCCGAAACAAACATCAGAGCCAATACTGTCCTAGAATACACCTCTACTAGGCCACAGGTAACACAGCGAAGTGTAGGTGTTTCGGACACTAATACTGTTGTTTCTATGATTCCGAATTTAACAGAGAAGATCACGATGAATCAAGAACAAACAGAAGAAAGATTTAAGAGGCTTGAATCCAGACTTCCAACAGAAACAGGATCGGGTCAACCTCCTATCCAGCCAATAAACCTGAATCCTTAATTTGATATAATGTCGGTGACACCCCCAAGTGGTTCTAGGCAAGATCCTAACACGTCGGCTCAATATTTTTACAGCACAACCAATCCTCTACAAGGTGGTGGAACTGCTCCAGGATCCTCATTCAGGAGCTCAGGTTCAGATCCTTTTAACTTTGATCATTCTATACCTGCTTCTAACATTTTTCAGGATCCAAATGGAAACCTCTTCATAGCAAGAGAACTTCAAAAACTTAAAGCTATGATCACAAGCGTGCCTGGATTCTATCAACCTACCCCAGAAATGGATCCAATGATGTACAAGACATCTAGATTTGTGCCACAGATTGCAGGTGTAGAGATCCCAAAGAAATTTGAGGCTTCTCAGATGAAAATGTATGACGGAACCACAGATCCTGAAGAGCACATAGCCCAATATATGGAGAGGATGGAGACAATACCTATTCCATCAGATCTAAAGGAAGCATGCTTGTGTAAGGGGTTTGGAGCCACTTTATCTGGCCCGCCTTGAAATGGCTCCTAGCCTTACCTCCTTGTTCAATATCTTCTTTTGCTAATTTAGTTAATGCATTTAACTTATAGTTTTCATGCAGCAAAACTTTTGAAAAAATAACGGGTGATCTTTACAAGATAACCCAAAGATCTAATGAATCTCTTAAGGATTATATGAACAGGTTCACCAAGGAATATTTAAAGATTACAAAATTAGATATGACTACGGCTGTAGAAGCCCTAAAGACTGGGATGATCAAAGATACGCCTTTCTACAAGGAATTACTAATGAATCCCGGTAAAGATCTTGATGATGTCAGGAACCGCGCACTAAGATTCATCAGGTTGGAAGAAGATGAGGCTCTTCGTAGAAGAAATGATGCTGTTTCATATGATCGACCTAACAGGAAATCAGAGACGCCGATCTTCCGACCTAACAAGAACAAGCTGTATTCAAGATCCTCTAATCAAAGGATCAATGCGGTAGATCAAGAAGAAACTGACATTCATTACCCTACACTTGACGATTATTGTTTTCCTGTTAATGTGGCAGGAATAGTATGTGCGATGAAGGAACTTGGAGACAAGGTGAGATGGCCTCCCAAGAACAAGAATGTCGCCTTCAAAGATAAGTCAAAGTGGTGTGCATATCACGAAGATTTTGGCCACATAACTGATGATTGCATAGCAATGAGGAAAGAAACTGCTATCCTATTGAGTCAAGGACATCTGACTGAACTGTTTGGAAAGAAGAAAGCAAAAGATTACAGTCCAGCAGGCAAGATCCCAGAAGATCAACAAAAGAGACCCAAGTCACCTCCCGCTAATGCTAGAGTGATTAACTATATTGCAGGAGGATCCGAAGTATGTGGAACATCATACTCGGCAGCGAAAAGAAAATGCAAAGGAGGCAAAATATGAGAAGGGAGATAGGCCTCAAAAGACGTCAACAATCTTGGATACTCAAGTCGTATCATTTGAAAGCGAAGATCCTGAGGCAGTTCAAGATCCACACCATGACAGCCTGGTTGTTACTTTATATGTAGCTAACCATTTTGTACGCAGGATCTTGATCAATAATGGGAGTTCAGTTAATATCATCAAGCTAGATACTCTTAAAAGAATGGGTATATCAGAAGACGAGATTAGTGGAACTTCCACTGTTCTAGTAGGCTTCAGCGGAGAGATCAAGAACACCGTGAGAGAGATTAAGCTACCCGTATATGTTGAAGGGGTAATCTCAATCCAAAAACTGTGTTGTTGATTCACTTCCAGGTTGCAATATTAACTTGGGAAGACCTTGGATCCATGAGATGAAAGCGGTACCATCGACCTACCATCAATGCATTAAACTCCCTACACCATGGGGAGTGGTGAAGATCAAAGGAGATCAGCTGGATGCAAAGGAATGCTACATGGCTTCGATGAAACCCGCAGTTAAATCTCCATCAGCATAGCAATCAACAAGACAAGTACTAGACTCTTTGGATCCTGCTGATCAAGAGGTAAAGGAAGTTTCCCTTATCCCTGAGGATCCCGATGTCAAAGTACTTATTGGTGTCAAGATGGATTAGGATCTTGAGAAGGAAATGATCGAATTCTTGAGGAACAGAAGATCTACATTCGCTTGGAAACAAGAAGATATGACAGGTATCTCTAAATATATAATTACTCATAAATTAGGTCTTGATAAAAGTTTCAGGCATGTACAACAAAAGAGAAGAAAATTTGCATCGGAAAGGAATGCTATAATCCAAGTAGATGTAGAGAGACTCTTAAAGGCGAAGATGATCAAAGAAGTCAAATTCCCTGAATGGCTAGCAAATGTGGTGGTGGTACAAAAGAAGAATGGAAAATGGCGAGTCTGCATCGATTTCACTGATCTCAACAAAGCTTGTCCTAAAGATCCATTCCCATTACCACACATCGATGCAATGGTAGATGCAACAACGGGACATGAAATGCTGACCTTCATGGATGCTTCTTCTGGATTTCAACAGATTAAGATGGAACCATCTGATCAAGAGGCTACAGCCTTTATGACCCCAACAGGTATCGATTGTTATATTGCAATGCCTTTTGGATTGAAAAATGCAGGTGCGACATACCAAAGACTGGTAAACATGCTGTTTAAAGACCAGCTGGGGGATACCATGGAAGTCTACATCGATGATATGGTGGTAAAGTCCAAGAAAGCCGAGGATCATCTCAAAGATCTTAAGGTAGCTTTCGATATACTCGATAAATATAATATAAAATTGAATCCAGCCAAGTGCAGCTTCGCAGTAGGAGCAGGAAAGTTCTTGGGATACTTGGTGACCAAAAGAAGAATAGAAGCGAGCCCCAAGCAGATCAAGGCTATTCTGGATCTGAAATCTCCATCAAATGCCAAAGATATTCAAAGATTAACGAGAAGACTAGCTGCTATGAATAGATTTATATTAAAATCTTCTGACAGGTGTAAAGAATTCTATAACATGCTCAAAAAGAATAAAAAGTTTGAGTGAGAAGAAAAACAGGAGCAAGCGTTTCAAGATCTTAAGAAATATCTTTCAACTCCTCCATTGTTGATGAAGCCCCAAGATGGGGAACCCCTATATCTGTATATGTCAGTATTCTCAAGTGCGGTAAGTGCAGTTTTGGTGAAGGAATCGGAAGGTCAACAACATCCAGTGTACTATGTAAGTAAAAGCTTACTAGATGCGGAAACAAGGTACTCGCATCTTGAAAAACTTATTCTTGCTTTATTAATGGCATCCACAAAACTTAGACAGTACTTTGAAACACATTCCATCCACATAAGATCTAATTATCCAATAAAATATGTTCTTAGGAAACCGAAAATGTCTGGTAGAATGGCTAAATGGTCTGTTAAATTAATTGCCTATAATCTAATCTATAAACCTAGAAATGCTATAAAATCTCAGGCCGACTTTGTGGCTAATTTCAGTAGTGAATTAAAACCTGAAGTAGAGCTAGAGGTTAAGATTTTAGAAGAAACAACTATTGGACTTTATACACTGATGGTGCATCCAATGTAAGAGGAACAGGTTTAGGAATACTACTAAAATCACCACAGGGGGATATATTGCCCCAGGCTATAAATTGTGAGTTTGTTGCTACTAATAATGAAGCGGAATATGAAGCTTTAATTGCGGGTATTCAATTAGCTAAAGACATGAATGCTAAACATCTTCAAGTATTTGTTGATTCTCCATTATTAGCTAATCATTTTAATGGATCTTATGCTGTAAAAGGAGAAAAACTAACTGTTTACCTAGATATTGTTAAAAAAATTAGCAGAAAATTTAGATTCTTTTAAGATAGAACAGGTACCAAGGCAGGATAATGTAGAAGCCGATGCATTAGCCTATCTAGGATCTACATTGAAGATCCCACCAGACATGAAGATCCCAATTATACATATATTATCGCCAGCAACAGATTGAAGTTTGGTGAATGCTTTGGAAGCCCAGCCTCAAGATACTGGGGATAACTCTCAAGATACTTTGAACAATTCAAGATCCTGAACTCAACCGATCTTGGATTACATAAATAATGGTGTAATACCTGAAGTCGAAAACCCAAAAACTTTCAGAACGAAGGTATCCCGCTTTACTATTATAGAAGATAAATTGTATCGAAAATCTCTTGCAGGTCCATACCTTAGGTGTTTGGAATATCTTGAGGCCAATGAAGTCCTTAAAGATATTTATGAAGGTGATTGTGGAAATCATACCGGAGCGCGAGCACTTTGTTCTAAAGTGTTGCGAACAGGTTATTATTGGCCGACAATGAACAAAGATGCAAAAAACTATGTGCAAAGATGTGATGGATGTCAAAGGCATGGCAATATCTATCACCAACCGGCTGAACCCATGTATCCTATTGTATCCTCATGGCCTTTCATGAAGTGGGGAATGGATATTGTGGGAAAACTTCCAATAGCACTAGGTGGAAAAGTGTTCATGTTAGCTATGACGGATTACTTCTCGAAATGGTTCGAAGCAAAAGCTTTTGTTCATGTTAGAGAAAAATAAGTTATATCTTTCATAAAGCGCAACATCTTAACAAGATTTGGTGTTCCAGCGGAGATCATTTGCGGTAATGGATCTTAATTTATTGGCAAAAGAACAACCGAATTTTGCGAAAGTTGGGGTATCAAGATCATCACTTCAACACCAATTCATCTACAAGCAAATGGACAAGCCGAATCTAGCAACAAGATCATCATCAACAACTTGAAGAAGAGACTGAAAGACAAGAAAGGATTGTGGGCTGAAGAACTACCCTTTGTTCTTTGGGCGGATAGAACCACAACGAAGAATGCTACTGGTCAAACCCCATTTTCTTTGGTGTTTGGAACAGAAGTTGTGATCCCGACAGAGATGGTTATACCTACAGCAAGATCTATCTTAAGGATGCCTCAAATTAATTCTGAAGTCTTGATGCAAGATCTCGAATTAGTAGATGAGCTAAGAGATAGTGCAAAGATCCGTATAGCCGCATATCAGCAAAGGATTGCAAGATCTTATGATAAGAGTATCCGGATTCGAAGATTTCATGTTGGAGATCTTGTGCTAAGTAAAGCTTTCCAAAACACAATCGATCCAACCCATGGTAAGTTAGCTCCTAAATGGGAAGGACCCTACAAGATAGAAGCCGAGGCCGGTAAGGGTGCTTATTGGTTAACAAACATGGATGGAGTTATGCTTCCAAGATCATGGAACGCAATTCATCTAAAAATTTATTACAAGTAAGATATATCTTTACTATCTTTACTACTGTTTTCAATAAGAAAGTTATTTTTAATTTTATTTCGTGAATTTTTATTAATATCATGAGCCTTTACTGACTTGAGCGTCGGAGTGGTGTCAACCAAAGCAGTTTCTAGATATTGGATTTTTCTTGTTTATAGGAAATAAATCAAGATCAAGATCCAAAGCAAAGATCACGTTTGAACTACTCAGCGAATCTCCATAAGTATCTCCTCAGGAGAAAGGCCTTGCCTTTCTAAGGTTTATACACCTTCTTTGGGTCGAAACCAAGATCCTGGGTCAAAGGTATTCACCTTTCATTTGAGGTTTAATAGTACACCTCCGCCAGGGACGCACACTGTCTACTCATGAACCGTAGGGAAACCCCCGAAAGTTCTTGAGATAGACTCTTCATGTAACACCCATCCTTTTTTGAAAACATGGATTTCAAGACTTTTCACCTAACAGTGTCAAAATATAGCGGAAGCATAAAAACTTTACTTAAAATATGGTGTTACTTGCCAAATACATTCACAAACATTAAATGAAATCCAATACTCAATCGTATAAACTTAACATAACAAGTCTTAAAATCCAAGACAACATCATAATCATAATAGGACATAAAATAAGTCTATGCAAGCACTAAGGGTAAACTAAAGCCAGCATCATATCGTCTACCCATTCTCGCATCTCACAGCTTTCTGCTCTTTCACTGCTTACCCTGAGGAAACAACATTTATTTTGAAAGCAAGTGTTAGCTATAAAACATAGCTAAGT
>JAOEHQ010046064.1:0-11853 GCA_025447715.1 Asclepias incarnata
ATTTAAGAACTCAATCGGATAATAGTTGTTGGGATCATCTTCCGCTTCATCAAAGCTGTAGTAGTTTTTCTCCTCCCGACAGAATTTACCAATCAACTCATCATTGATCTCATCCACATTTTCGTTTTTTTTCTGAGGTTCCTCAGAAAATCTGAGGCTCCTCAGAAAATCTGGGGCTGCTCAGAAAATATGGGAGCCTCAGAAAATCTGGGGCTCCTATGAAAATCTGAGCTCCTCAGAAAATCTGAGGTTCCTCAGAAAATCTGAGGCTCCTCAGAAAATCTGAGAGCCTCAGAAAATCCGAGGCTCCTCAGAAAATCTGGGCTCTTCAAAAAATATGAGGCTCCTCAGAAAATCTGAGGCTCCTCAGAAAATCTGGGCTCCTCAGAAAATCTGGGGCTCCTCAGAAAATATGGGTTCCTCAGAAAATATGGGCTCCTCAGAAAATATGGGGTTCCTCAGAAAATATGGGCTCTTCAGAAAATCTGAGGCTCCTCATAAAATCTGAGGCTCCTCAGGAAATCTGGGCTCCTCAGAAAATCTGAAGCTCCTCAGAAAATCTGGGCTCCTCAGAAAATCTGAGGCTCCTCAGAAAATATGGGCTCCTCAGAAAATCTGAGGTTCCTCAGAAAATCTGAGGCTCCTCAGAAAATCTGAGAGCCTCAAAAAATCCGAGGCTCCTCAGAAAATCTGGGCTCTTCAGAAAATCTGGGGCTCCTTAGAAAATATGAGGCTCCTCAAAAAATATGGGCTCCTCAGAAAATCTGGGGCTCCTCAGAAAATCTGGGCTCCTCAGAAAATCCGGGGCTCCTCAGAAAATATGAGTTCCTCAGAAAATCTGAGGCTCCTCAGAAATTCTGAGGTTCCTCAGAAAATATGGGCTCCTCAGAAAATCTGGGCTCCTCAGGAAATCTCGGCTCCTCAGAAAATCTGGGCTCCTCAGAAAATCTGGGGCTCCTCAGGAAATCTGGGCTCCTCAGAAAATCTGGGGCTCCTTAGAAAATCTGGGGCTCCTCAGAAAATATGGGCTCCTCAGAAATATGAGGCTCCTCAGAAAATCTGGGCTCCTAAGAAAATCTGGGGCACCTTAGAAAATCTGGGCTCCTCAGAAAATCTGAGGCTCCTCAGAAAATCGTAATAATACAAATTATAATAAGTATTGTTTATGTTTGATGGTTTTGGTATTTAACTCCATCTTTACCCAAGAGCATAATCGATGTAAAACAGAAACAGAAGCAAAGATGTAAAAGAGAACAAAAACGCAAAAGTGTAATAAGTCATCAAATTCGTCCCTTCATCCTATGTAGTACAGAAACAGAACCAAGAACAACAGATATGTTAAATGTATAATAATAATGTATAATATTAATAAATAAAAAATCTATACAAAAATTAAATATATAAATGTTGGTGATCAGATCTGTAATAATGGCAGGCAAAAATTATTAACCAAAAACCGGTGTTCGATCACTATTAACCAAGAACAACAGATCGGCGGTGGTGATGGGATGCAACGGTGGTGGTGCTGCATATCGGCGGTGGTGATGTGTTTTGGGAGGGAGAAACCGGTGGCCGCCGGTGGCCGGTCATTGTCCATCGTTGGTGAGGAAGATCGGAGGTGGGGCTGCAGATCGCCGGTCGCCGTCGTTGGTGAGGAAGATCGGAGGTGGGGCTGCAGATCGCCGGTCGACGGAGTAGCGACGTTGGGGGGACGGGATGGTGGTGATGATTCCGGCGGTCTTGGATGGTGGTGCTGAATCCGGTGGTGCTGAATCCGGCGGTGTTGGATGGTGGTGTTGAATCCGGCAGTCGTGGATGGTGGTGATGATTCCGGCGTTCGTGGATTCCGGCGGTCGTGGATGGTGGTGATGATTCCGGCGGTCAAGAGGGGAAGAATGGGAAAGCTAATGTGTGTGTTTGGTTTTTTGTTTCACCGGGTAAGGGGGTAAGGGGATTAGGGTAGAAGGGTAGAAGGGCAGATAAGGTATTTTATGGTATATTAGGTTTGGGTAGTATAAAAGTTGAAGGGTATTTATGACTTTTCAAAAGTGAAAAGTTGGAAAAAGGGGGGGCCTATCCCTTTTATAAGGGAGTATAGAAGTATAGATAATACAATAATACTAATAATAGATACCATAAATATTAAAAAAAAACCTATATTAGTAAATATATCTTTTTTAGAACGACATATTATCGTACTTGTACTTCTAAATTAATAAAATTCCCTTTTCAGATAAATACAATAAATACTTTAGCTTTCAATAAAAAAAAATGAGAACACTATATTTTATTACGAATAAGATCATTGAAACCTTTTTAATAGCATAACTTTTGTTATAAAATTCATTATTTTTCAAAATATAAATAAATAGAAATACATCCGTTTTTTTTATCACTAAAATCCTTGGACGGACCATTGATGAAAAAAAAAGGAGGAGTGTTTTTATTAGGAGCATTATTATTATTCTATTCAATGGGAGTTTTGTTCTTTTTTTTAGTAGTTTAATCTAACTCTGGACCGACTTTCATATTTGTTTCACATTCGATCGTTTTATGTATATGTAAATGTCAGTTATTAAAAGTATGTTAAACTTATTTGTTATACACACTAAGACTAATTAAATACACAAGGTTTAATTATATAAAATAGAAAGACCAATGTTGTGTTTCCTCAATAATAAAATTGGTAACATCATCATCATTTTAATCTAACGGATGTGATTAAAAGTTTAAAATCATCTAAGGATTCTTGTTTTCTTCAATTTTTTATTTTACAAGGCTCTTATATATAGATTGATAGATGGTAGATGGTAGATAGATAGATAGATATAAAAGAAAAGATTTACAAATAAGGACCGCTATGTCACCTCACCACCTGCAATATGCCAACATCCTACAATTTTTGGGCCGTGGTGCGATGCATTGTGACAATTATGTCAATTTTGAAGGGGGTAAAATGCCTAATAAAAGTTTAATTTAGTTAAACCCCCTAAAAAGTTGGTTCTAATCAGGTTTTGAAGAGTTTGAATTATACTAAAATTCCAACTCTTTCACAAGCTTAAGTAAACCAGACCAACATGGCCTACGAAAAAGCAAAAGATCATATAATGTCGCCTCTAAGCATGGCAATAATTGTTGACTCAAAGATCTAATACTTTTAGAGAGAAAACACTTTGACCGTGCCCCATAATGCACCTAAAATTGATTTATTGAATTGAATATATATAATTGAGTATTCTTTTTAAACTTAACTGGATATTACTAGTTGATTTGTTAATGATATTTTCGAGCGTTTTGGTTTAGAACACAATTTTTTTAGTGGGAGAGAACAATACAAGATCAATTGAATTAAGGATGTTTACAAAATAAAGATGATATATTTACCACAATTTTGTTTCATATATCATAATTATGCATCACTTACTTGTATAGTATCTTATAAAAGTTATATATTGCTGTTAATGATTCAAAAATAGTCATAAAATTATCACTTTACCAATCATGTGAAAATTTTCAATTCAACTAGACATTTAAGGTTTTAAGTTATAATTAATTCATATAAATTTTATACTATGAAATGTCTCTAAATATAACTTTACACGTATGATACAAACTTACAACTATATATATATTAACATTTAAGAAGATTAAGAAACCACATCATCATTATATTATTAAAAGAAGAAACCAAATTCGTTGAATCAAATTGAACTTGCATTCCTACTTTTATCTATGTGTCGGGTCACATAAATCTAAAACTAAAGAGTTATCCGCGCAATACGGTAGTTCCAAATATGTTGTAAAAAAATCTGTTATTAATATGGTGGTGACGCAATTGGGGGATGGTGATCGATGGTGATGACACAAATGGTTGTACCGGAAAGGAAAAAAACGGACCTTTTTAAAAAAAATAATTAAACATAAAAACAGAATTTGAAAGATATATATATATATATATATATATTAAATAAGCAAAATAATAACATACGTGGCTCCTTGGTCTAGTGGTAAGGTGTGCCTATTTATGATTGAGCAGGTCCTAAATTCAATTCTTTGCTCAAACATTCTTGTTTTAACCCGCATCTTTCTTTATTTTTGCAGTGTTTAATAAAACATATTTTAAAAAATTTACAAATATCTATTCGCAAGTTATCATTTTCTTCTAATTAAAAGTAATTAATGATCAACTTTCAGGAAAAAAAAGTAATTAATGATCATAAAACTAAGAAAGCATTAAATGAATAGAGAAGAGTAAAATATAATTATTTTAAAAAAAAAGAAACCTTTAATGACTACATTTTTTTTTATAAGTTATAGTTTTATCCCGTTAAAATGTATTTATACAAGAGATTATAATGCAGAGGGTCCACAAGTTCTTTTAACTAGACGGAAGCCCGCGCGATGCGGCGGTGATGGTGGTAGTGGTGACGGTGTAGTAATGGTGGCGACGACGGCGGCGACGGTGGTGTGGGCGGCGGTGGCGGCAACGACGGGTCGTGGCGGGGGCGGTAGCGGCGACAGGCGGCGGCGGTGTAGATAGCGGTGTGGTTATTATGTAAAAATAATTGATATAAAAGGGGGTAGTGTAATTATTTTAAGGGTTGATGGATGTATGTTGTAAATAATAATTATTTTAAGGGTTGAGGGATGTATATTGTAAATAATTTCGTTAAAGGTATTATAGCTATTTAAGTGGAGATATTTAAATTAGTTAATAAATTATAGGGGCAAAATAGGAACTTCAGTAGTCTTTTTTTGAGAAAGAGGGAGGGGGTTCCCCCTTTATTAAGTAGTATAGGTAAGATTTAAATTTAATTAGGTAGAAAAAAGAATATTCTAAGGTATTTCGATATTTTTTTGAGATGACTAAATCCACTTATAAATGTTATCCTCGAAATCTATATGGAGGGGTCACTTTGTTGCTTTAAAAATATGTTGTCTAAAACCCAAATCAAAAATTGATCCTTCTTTTTGCTAATTTTTGAATATTCATGTTTGGTACTTGTGGAATTCTCTTTTAAGATCGAGTCAAAAAGAGTTAAATTATGAGATGACACCACATATTAAAATTACAAAGTTACAAAAAAGAATGAAAAATTTAAGATATTATCGTGTATATGATGATAATAGTGTAATAAATATCTATTTTTTGTTTCCTTTCTAATAACACTTTCTAATAACAGTTTTTAGCGTGCATAAAAAGTTATATTAAAGTTGTATTTTTTTGTTATTAAATCTAAGAGTGTACTTTTTTATATGTAAGGTATCATCTTTTTATACATATTATTGATAGCTCTTAGAGCTGCTATTAACAAAAAAAATTTTTTTTTCTAAACAGATAACAAATATCTATAATATATTATAAATCAAATGACCTCATTCTTTTCAACTTTCAGCCTTTAAAATACCTAATATTTGCTTATTTAATTAATTTACACTAACCATGAGTCTATTGAATGCCCAAAATAAAGGTTGGAAAACTCGTGACTTGAAATCGGATCGACGAATGGGGAGTCAAAAGGTTTTAATATAGAAAAATAATAAATTTTGAGATTATAAGTAATTAACTTCAAACTTAAACATAATTATTTAGAAACATTATTTCAAAGTTCAAACTTAATTGTTTAATTAGAAATATAAACTAAAATCAATTTAGAATTTTATTCAAAGTTTATTTAAATAAAAAAAAAAGAGAAAAAAAACCCCAGAGTTTACCCGAGTTTTGACCCGATTTGGCCGAGTTTTGACCGAGTCTGTTGATTTTGATCAAAGTTGACCCGAATCTAAGTTGTTGACTGATTTTTAGTCCGATCCGGTTCGACTCGACTCGTTGAGGAGCCGATCCCCGATCCGAGTCCGAGTTCTCAACTGAGTCGCCGAGTTTTACAACACTGCCAAAAATACTCTTAATGAATTATTTTACAACATCTATTTCTCAAATCCTAAAATAACTACAGTACCCCATTTTATATAAATTATATTTACATCAATAACTTACAATACTTGATACAGTCGCCACCACCATTCGTCGCCCCCACCACCACACCGTCTTTACCACCATCGTCACCAACTCACCACATTACGCGGGCATCCGTCTAGTCTAGTTAATTAAAACTTACAACAAATTTTTTATATTTATCTAAATGTTTCAAGGTAACTTTATACTTAACAAAATATCATAATTAAGTTTGACCATAGACACTTCATAAGTAGCGCTTCAAAAACATGCTCTTTGAATGGTTGTACATATAAAATTAAAAGGAGCTGATATTGGTATCAAAATAATTAATGAATCTATCACAATTGTGCATCACATATTTGTACAGTATGTTGTTAAGTTTATCCATTGTGGTACATTTATCAATTTGTTTGGTACATTTATCATTTTTTTAAAAATTAGTGAATACCAAAACACAATTTAGAGATGCCAATAAATACTAAGTAGCACGTACTATTGGTATTTTTATAGTTATATTATTCAAATTATATCATACATATACATATATTATACAACTATTACGCTTCAGCTCAACTGGTTTCGTACCCACAAATGTTCATGGGGTTACTAGAGTGACGTTGCATATACAAAGGGTTTTAAGTTCAAATCTGGTCAGTGTATGCCACTGAAACATGAGAGTTATTGAAATTATTCCTTGCAGATAAACAATGACTGATATCAAAGATACCCGAGCCCAGAATATTCCGGCCAATCTATATATTTTGGCCAGATACATATATGATACACAAACATACATGCACATGCATATGCGATAAACATACATACCTACATTACCAATGAGGTGAAACCCTAATGGTATCGTCACCATGTGACATATGGACCTACAGATGAAAGCTGCAGGTCATAGGTTCAGAACTTAACAAAACCAAGTGAATAAATTATATCTTATGATCCATGTGTGAGGATGGTAAGTCACCGAGCATAAGTTCTACGCGATATATGCTTTGAGTATCAAGAAAGTACATGAGACCAGAAAGTTTTCTCCCACTTACCAATTTTTTCCCCATACATACCTACATTTCTATAAAGGATAAAAGAGTAACTGTAAAGCATAGTGAATGATATGGGAATATATTGATCTTACCTCACAAGCAATAAAAAAAAGGGGTGCATACGGAGGGCACTCGTGTGTTTCAGTTGCATGGCTACAATATCTAGGAACGTAACTTGTACTCGTAATTGAATAAAAAGTTAAAGAAAAAGCTAAATATATAAATACTTTAATTAACGAATGCTTTTATATCAGTTCAGAAACCAAGTAAATGTTCAAATAAATACGAGTAACAAATGTATATGAAAGATAAAATTAAACCAATTTGCTTTATCTATGTGTTACACCATTTATGAAGGTGTTTGAGATTGATTTTAAAAAATTATTTAATTATCATGTTTGAGAAACACAAGTAATTAAAAAAAATGCGTTTAACAAAAAAAGTGGTTTATTGCATTTTTTTTCCATAGAAAAAACATATTTCTAAAGAAGTAGGCTGGATTATACTTTTTAAGAACGACATTTTGATAATGAAATTCCAAATACCCGTTACGTCAACATATATTTACTTTAAAGTTTTTTGTTTTTGTTATGTAAATTAAAAAGTATGTTGTTAAGCTACGTTATTTGTTAGATATATAAATATAATTATCTCTACTATATTATAAAACATTTGAGATGCCTCTTAATTTTCAAATTTTAAGTACAAGTAATTTACCAACATATCCTTATATATGAGTATCTGACATTAATGCATACATAAAAGGTCAAACTCATTATTTATGAAACACAATGTTATATATGCCCACTTAATTATTTTCATTTTTAAATATTTCATCAACAAATTACTAACGCAATTTTTATATATCAATGTATTAGACAATTTAATGTTGGCAGTTAGTGAAGTCAGCCATCGTCACCCCCTTGCTGCATGTACTAACTAAACTTACTGTTACCACTTGAGAATTAAACATTACCGCATATTGGAAGGACACAATTCTAGTTATTAATTAAGAGTAATGGGAATTAAGTTTTTGAAAATAATAACTCAAAGTGAAAGAAGGGAATTAAATTGGTAAGAGTATCGATAAAGAAAGTCGAGGCTGATATGATGATGAAGAGAAGTCTTCGAGGCTTAATTTGACCAATCTTTTCTTTTCCTTTTCTTCTATCACTCCCCATTTTCCCCCTTTCTTTTTCATTCACCTATGTTATTATTTATCAACCTTCATATATTGTATCATTATCTTGCTTAACAAATAATAACAGATTTTATGTAATGTTTACAAACTAAGCTAGCTTGCTAGCAACAACATCATCTTGGATAGATATAATAATCTATATCTATACTATCTTATCAAGCATTTGCATAGTGTTTTAAATTTTGAAAAATTTCAACATTACCATTTTTAACTTATTATTTAATATTTATGTTATATTATATTATACTTGTATATATATATATATATATTTTTATATATATATATATTATACTTGTATATATATATATTGATTTATATAAAATTTTTATTTATAAATATTCTATCAATAACAACAAATATAATTTTTATATAGATGTTAAACAATTCAGAACCGGTGGTCGGCAAAACTGACTGCTAGACACCATCACCTTTTAACTTCAATCATCAACCACCGCGCATTACGCGGATATTATTTCGTATTAATAAACAATATATAACAAATAAGATGAGCTTACGATATTCTTTCCGCGATATATTTATGTACTAAGGATGTTGTTCACTACTTATTTTTTATGCTCACCATAAACATGATCATTTTTTATTTAAAAAATAATTTTCACACAAATTTATAAATATTTGAAATATATCCCCTGAAAGCCCACAACATTTTTACTGGATAAATTAGCTCACATAAATAAAAGGAGGTGATCCGGTACTATTTTCTTCGGCTTGAATCTTTTTTAACCTGTTGAAAAAGTGGTTTTTTTTCTTATTAATAAATTGTCGTTCAAAAAAAAGAAGGTGATCCATACATCATTTCTTTTAGCCGTACACTACTAAATATGATTTATATTATTGTACAATACAACATCTTAAAACACATTTGATGATGTACGGCTAAAAAAAAAAAAAGAAGATAGTGTACAAATTATCAACCATAAACATACTACTTAAAGCCTCCATTCCCACATTACATTACAATAGGCATGTTCCGAGTGACTTGGAACTAGACCTGCATTTACATTAATTAGAGCAATTTTTGAAAACCATTTCATTTGGTATACTAATTAAGTAGTCCTTTCTTAAATCAATGTATTATAGAGAGCCTTTATATATAACACAAAATCCAATTAAAGTTTTTTTAAAAAAGAAAAACTTATTCTACAAAAAAAGTGCATATCTTTACATTCAAGAGTTGGTGCAAAGAATTGTAGGCGCATAAATAATTTATTGGGGAAGGGTAAAGAATGATTCTATTCTCTCTTGGGGAGATGCTTCCATGCAATATAATTAAACTCGCTTTCCCTTTTGATTTAGTTTTTCTAGCTAGCATTGGAATGACCTTTTGTATAATTGACTCACATGAAAATATAGCTAAAAACATCATGTATTCTTGTCCTTATTGTATTATACATACAAGAAGTGAAATTGGTTATTATAAAACAAGTATTAAAATAAACAAATAGGATAAAATTTTAGCCATTGAATCATGATAAAACTGATGCACAAATATTCATAAAGTACAAATATATACACTGATGCACGAAGATTTTCATGATGCACAATGATTTTATTTGATTGTTTTATTTGTTTTACTTTAATACTTATTTTATTTGAATTAGAATCTACACGACGTTATTGTAGAGTTACATGTGAATAAATATGAATATGGTTATTAGTATATAACACATGTGGACTGATATTGTTTCAACATGTTCATTGAGGACATTTTTTATTATTCTATATGTTTCGAAGTGTGCATAAATGCATAATCTATATGCAAATGTAAACAAATATAACTTTTGTTAATATATATTTATTAAATTTGAGGTGTACAAATGTGAGTTGATATATTTTTTTCACTTTTGATTTTAGTTAATTTTGCGTAATTACATGTGAATTACATGTAAAAAATACAATTATTTCAAGTTCTTTGTAAACCATTTTTCATCAACGTGATTCACATTTTTGTGTTAATAAGTCATATACAATAAACAATAACCTTCTTAATAGAATTTTTACATGATACAAAAAATAAGCTTTTTATCGTAATCCAAAATAATTTTATTTTACATACTATATAAAAGTAATGAAATTTTAAATAATTTAAAACATTATTCTCAAAGAATCATGCAAACACGAAAACCCTTATTATTTAAAAACCAAACTTATTGATCCAATTATTATTATTAATTAAGAATTTAAGATGATGATGGCTCCGATCTCGTAAAACAAAAAGAAACAGAAAAGTCTTGAAAATTTTGTGTATGAAAATTCCTAAACTACCCTTTTTCTATTATAAAATGGTGTATTAAATTCCTTTTAATTAATTAAATATCATAAATAATTGTAGCCATTGATGAACTCATTTGATGGTCAAGATTAGTTCTTATAGTTCTTGACATTTTTGAAGTTCTCATTTTCACCTTTTACTATGTGTATATATATATATATATATATATATAATGGAAGTAAAAACCGGACACAAAATCTCTGGCTATCACTTCCTTCTCTTTGATGTCTAACACCCTTGTTATTCTGGTTTTACTTACGGGATTTGTTGACAACATCCACACCCCATCGGACATCACTTCCAGCGACCAACGTCTTCGATCTTCTTTTCCTCTCCGGTTTCTCCGCCACCCATCACAACCACCGCACCTCTTACATAAAGAATATAGATAGATACAAATATAGATATCAAAAATTCAGATATAAAGATGAAGAAATTGGACTTAACAACTCAGACATAAAGAGAACTAGGGGGAGCGGTGGCTACAGTTGTTGGGTTTGGGGACGGTGGCAGCGTGATATTTCTCTGGCGACAGTGTCGGTAGTGGTGGTTAGTCGGATATCTTCAACTCCATCTCCTTGTTAACTATCTTCATTGATTTTAAGCCCTATTAAGAAATTGGAAGTGATTATTGTTACTGGATTGTTATTTGAAGTGACCCATATATAATGTTTGATATTGGTTGTTCAGATTTAGGATTTGATTTTTATTATCATTGGATTGTACGAATGTGAATGTAAGAAACGCTCGTTCTTCATGTTGCAAATGTTTTAACTAAAATAAGATTTATGAGTTTTAATTGTTTTTAATGTTTTGTGGCTTTGTGTCTATGTAATTTTGGATAAGAATACATTTTTGTTGAAGATCTGAGTAAATTTTGAAGAAAAACAAATGGGGAAGAAGAAGTAAAGTGAAAAGACCAAAAAGACCCAGCATGTGCCGTGCACATGGGTGTTTTTAGTGATCCGTTAGGGTTTTGATATGGTCAACGTGCATATTTAAAAAAGTGGGGTATGTCTCGGGTAAAAAAAAATTACGGGGAATTGCTAATGTCATATGATATAAACACGAGGTACCATTCATGTAATTTAACCATTATGTTATGAATCCATTTGATGAGTTATAATTAAATGACATCAACATATCACATATGTTCATTGCTAATCAGGGAGGGAGGACATGGTGGGGCTATATCTTTGTATTGTACCCAATGTTTTAAAAACCGGATTTTTAGTCGAACCGGTCTCGTGACCGCGCACGGTCGAATCGGTCGGTTCGACCGGCTGGTTATTTTATTATTATTTTTAAAATTTTTAATAAAAATACTACTAAACTTGTTAAAATCCAC
>JAOEHQ010046065.1:0-11853 GCA_025447715.1 Asclepias incarnata
AAATCCGATCGACGCCATTGGAAACTAATTAAGCACATTGTGCTTAGTTTCCAATCACACTGTGATTGGAGATTATGTTAGTTTCCAATATAAACATGTATATATACAAATATACATAATGTATTTAAAGCTTGAAAAGCTCGATAGGTATTCTAGCCGAGCTATTTAAAGCTCGAGCTTGACTCGATAAGTATTTAGAGCTTGAATTTAGGGCTCGGGCTCGAGCTCAAGCTCGATAATAGCTTGACTCGATCGAGCCGGGCTCGAGCTTGAGCTCGAGTTGCTCGATAAAAGCTCTACTCGGTTACAACCCTACAAATTACTTCTTCTTTTTTTAAAAGAGAGACATTTCAATTATAAAAAATTACTTACTTTATAAAATAACTTAGAAGCCAGAAATTACTGTATATGGCATCAACATAATAGAGAAGGGATGAAAAAATGGAAAGATGTGCACAAATATTATATCTACTGGCATATATACTACCTCTTTCTATATGATACATTTCCCCCAGGGTGCCCGTCTCGCGAACACAAACCTATCTTTTGCTTGCACAGATTTCTAAAGTTGAGGAATGGGATCATGGATATGATCTTGAGCTCACAACTACTTGGTTAAGCATACGACCTTGGATTCATTGTGCCAAAGACGTGTTGGCTGCCAACGTTGGGTTCTACTAGAGGTTACGGCTAGCGCGATCTTTTTCCTTAACCTTTCTAATTTGAAGGTGACAAGATTGCTCAGTGAGATAATGTTTTTGTGTGTCTATCTCCATAAGTGTGCATTCTTTTCTTCTTTAAAGCGGAGCACATTTTCATAGTTTAATGACGTTTTAAACAAATGAGGGGAAAAAAGAGAGTTGGCATGTTCCTTCCCAACTTTAAGCTGCTGCCCTTTTTATGGTGTCAATGTGCTATTCCCATTGCATAACATACGATATTAGAAACATGTGAATATATTTGCTACTCTTTCTCATCGATAGATGACCAAATAAAAATATAACAGTTTTCTACGAATACTGTAAAGTTTAAACAACCCCAATGACATCAACATGAACAAAAATGCACAATTATAAGTTCTCGTATTATTCAGTTGTCAAACGAAACCTTCAACTCACCCTAATTGCTACACCAGAAACAATGGATACCAATTTATAAACTTGTGTATTTCAATCAGACTGCCGCTTCACCCCTAACATCTTGTTAAGGGCACCAACATAGGCTCTGACACTAGAGATAACAATATCCATGGATGCTCCCGTTCCACTGCCAATAAAACCCATAGATATAGTTTAGATAGATTCATTTATACAATTCATTTCATGGAGAATGGATACAGATTATAGAGTCTGCTTTGCCGTTTAGTTATGACAGTTTTCCTAGATCAAAAGGTAAACGGTCTATGAATCCACCTTTATAGGTTGTGCTGAACCCAAAAATGATGAGTATCTAAAAACGACCATGAACATATTGTCTTCCATTCCCCAAACCCGAAAGTGTGATAGTGTGATAGTTCAAATACACAATTATTGTGTGAAAAGTGTGATAGTAACCCTAACACCATTTGTCTTCGATTCCCCAAACCCGAAAGTTTATATCATTCATCGATAGGATATTGGATAAAGGATATCAAGCTGCTTTGCAGTTTTAACTTTTAGCAATTAAGTTGGCAGTATTATCTCAAACGTAAATGGTCGTGAGCTAAATCAAAAAATAAAGAAAGTCTACACAGTACAAACGACCATGGATTTAGGCAAACTGTCTATAATTAATATTAAGATAAGTGGGACCCACAAGATAAAATTGTTGACAAACTCTTTAAATCTTACAAAACTTTTATACATCAATTAGGGGTGTCATAATGACTAGGTGGGACAATCTGGGTAACGGGTTAAAGAATTTTCCTTTATGCATTTAAACACAAGATGACTTCAGAATCTTACGACCCCGCTTAACAATATGAAACATTAGCGATATAATACGAATTAACCATTTGTATATACCTAAATTTTATATCTGCACAGCTTTAACCACACATCCCCACAAGAACAAATAAGCATACATACCTATATGTCCGTGCATATTTATCTCCAGAATAATGAGTTGAGGTGTGGTCATTTTCTGAATCAATTACAACGCGGGTGCTCGCTATCGCATCAATCCCTGATGTAACCGCGGACATCGAGTACTCTAGCAGTTTTACTGGAGCCTGTAAGAAAATATAACAAAAATCAAGTAATCCACCAAACACTATTTTTATAGAAGATCCAACAGGTTATAGAAAATAGTGTTTGGATGTACTCTAGCTTTTGCAGCTTTTGTTGCTTAAATTTGTGATAATCAGACATTCATATATTTGGCGACGAATTCTGATCATTTAATGAAATCACTGATAGTGGCCAAAAATATCATTTTGTGAATAAAAGAAGAAATGTTTTGAGTAACAGTCTCTCAGATTAGGTTAAAGGAGCGGATAATAAATTGATATTTTCAATTTACCCTTCAATAGTTAATTGTGTTGATGCTGGTATGAAACTGCTCATCTAAAAACAACTATTTGACACTTAAATAATCAAATCACCAAATAATGAAAAACAGCAGGAAAAGAGTTTGCTTCTCCAAAACTGATTAGCATGACTTGAAATCGCAGTTATCAGAAGGCGAATCTTGTTTATCCAAACATTAAATCCAATTCATGCAACTTGAATTCACAATTATCTGATACTCAATCCGATGATGCAAATCCAAACAATCCCTAATAGAGATTCATTATTTATACCTTCACAATGAGATCAACCGCCTTATAAGCAGCATCAACCGGTCCTGTTCCAGTAGAACAAGCAATATGTTCTTTCCCATCACAATCTATCAATTTAACTGTTGCTGTAGAAAGACCTAACGTCCCACATGTAACCTGTATACTTTAATTAGTTTCAACTACTCTAAATAATAAAAATGATACATATGCAAATAAAGACCTATACATACCTGTACATCTCCAAATTTCCATACAACTTGTGGCTGGAAAACCTCATCCGATACTAATGCTACTAAATCATCATCAGTAATAACCTTTTTCATTTCAGCAACAGATTTAAAGCGCCAAAATAGATCGTTAAGTTCCTTCCCATCAATGTCATAACCAAGCTGTAGAGAAAATAGAATATATGTTTAATGAATAACGACAAAGGTGCCAGTAACTTCATTTACAAATGAGTGACTTCAAGACTGCACTATACCTCAAAAAGTTTTGCTTTCAAAGCATGACGCCCACTGTGCAACAATGTTTAAAATCATTAGACTATATATTTAAGGAACTCAATGAAAATAATCACATAACATATATATTAGAGACATGATAACTTAAAGTAACCAGCTGTAAATCAGCCTACCTGAGTTTACCAAGAGTAAGTCCCGATTCATTAGATCGATAAAGTCCAATATCTTCAGGAGACATGATTTCATATGTACTTTTGTTCTTTAGCATTCCATCCTGATGGATTCCACTTTCATGGGCAAAAGCATTAGCACCAACAATTGCCTTGTGAGGCTGCACCTGTAATCCACTGTATTCCTCCACCTACGGAACAATATCCAAAGTGTGCCGAGAGTTTAAAGGTTGTAACAGATTATTAGGATAAAAAAGAAAAACCTTCGATACGTACCATCTTGCTAGCCATTACAATATGTCTTGTATTGATACCAGTGTAAAGGCCACCCAATAACTCTCCTTTGCATTTTAAGGTCATTACTACCTATGATCAACAAATAGAACTTTTTATAAGCATCAATTTGGATAGATTATCAAGCGAAAAACAAATAAACATTGCAATTACCTCTTCTAAAGAAGCATTACCAGCTCTCTCCCCAATTCCATTTATTGTTACTTCTAACTGCCTTGCTCCATTATATGCCCCCTGAAATTCACAGATGTCAGCACACATGTGAAACACAAACTAAAACATAAAAATGGTATACGCCTACCTCTAAAGTATTGGCCGTGGAAAGTCCTAAATCATTCTGACAATGGGTAGAAATGATGACATTCTCAACGCCAGGGGTATTGGCTTTTATGTCAGCAATAAGCTGACCGAATTCACGAGGCCAGTTATACCCAACAGTATCAGGAATGTTGAGAGTTGTTGCACCTGCTTTAATTACCTCACCCAATATCTCATATAAAAATTCCCTGTCTGATCTGTTAATAAACATAACATAACTCAAATCAAACTACAGTTTATAGGTAGCACAAAATCACACAAATAAGCAAACAAGTTAATGATTATCCGAGTCATCATACTACTCACCAAAACATACAGAAATAAACTTTAAAAGAAAAAACCCATTGCTAAAACAGAATTTGTCCATTTTGGCTCATTAATGCAGACTCTAGAACTTTTTTTGGCATTTTTGCAAACACAACAGTTAGTTTGCAACAAAGGGGGCACAGATGACGGGTTAAACACAAACTTCCATAATCAAATAGTCTTTCAAAGAGGTGTTTGGGGTTGCATTTTAAGAACAGATAATGTGAATAGAGAACGCAAAAATCAGACTATTTCATAACACAATCTCAAATACCCCCTATGAATATTATGTTGACTATCTAAAGCATTTCAGAGCAGCAAGCAGCTATGAAATACTATCTTAACATTTTCCTATGGTAAACACATAGCATTGCAAAACTATAAACCTTATTTCATATCATCACATCCAAAATGCACCGGGGAAACCCTAATCCTAAAAACAGTAATCTAGAAGACTCGATACAAAATAATTTGGAGTCAAATCATGAATTTCTTCAAACTATACATGCAAAGAACAAGGTGCAATCTATAGTGATGTACCTTCCAACAACATTAATGCAACAAGAAAACACCCCCCTGCCATTTCTCTCTCTATCCCTCTTTTAATTCAGATATCTTCAAATAAACTTTCTATCTGTTATGAAAAAACCCTTTAAGAAATCAATCAAAATACGATGATACAAGATATGTGGAAATGCACCGCCAGAGTTTAGAGTTTAGACCCACTAAATCTGCTACTTCATCACCAGCCAGTCCCCTCAGTAGTTTGATATTGAGAAGTCACTCCGAGTTGTTTAATTTAAAATTCAACTCGAACTGAGTTTTTTTTTTTTTTTGGGTAAAGGGAATTTTAACCTGGCTCGTGTATTATATATATCAAAAATTACAAAACAGGCGATATAGCTGAAAATGCTATATCGACTTGACAACGTCCATGCATATCATGCAACTACAAAAAACACAAGCATAACAAGCTCAACCAACGACTGATACTAGAGAATACAAATTAACTATTAGGCAGACATAAACCACACACAAGTAAGTAATGTAAACGGGAGATCCCATGCTGTTAAGAATCTTTCAACCCGCCTTGACTTCTTATATCTGCATGTTAGCAACTTGTAGCGAACTGAGTTATTCACTTTGAAGTTGAATCGGTCCGCGTCTTTCCATGCGACTCACAAGGTCCAATCGGTGATTCTCCTTGTGTTGGAGCAAAAAATTGGAGAGGGCGATACCATTATTTGGGCGGCTAATGGCTATTTATGCAAGAGATAGAGTTAATATTGCTTTGAAAGATACAGCGATTGTTATGAAGCAAGACAATCAGATCAAAGAAGAAATCAAAGAAATTAACTAGCTGAGAAGAAGATGCTCAGATCAGGCTCAAGAACCTCCTTTTGGATCTCTAAAGGAGATGTGGAAGGTTGAATAATCAAATTAGACTGCTGAGGCACAAGTTGTCCTTGATCTAACAAAAGTAAGGCTTTTAATGGGAAGCAAACAAAGCGGAAAGATACCAATGGAAGAAATTTGAAGTTTCTGTTGAAGAGGAGGCTACTCGGCTACTTGGGAATTTGGGATGGGAACTTATGCAACAAAACTATATCAAAGCATGTATACAGAAGAAATTTAGAGGTGCACCAGACAACAATAAGGGCATATGTATAATGAAACAAGGGAAGCTTGGTGAGCCTAAAAACACTCTTAGGCTAGTCAAACCAACTGTGGTGGACGTGCCACGAGAGGTGGACTCGCATCGCAAAGCTTATAATAAGAGAGCACAACAGATGCCAAGGGATCTAGAATCAGAGATGATGATCAGTAGTGGAGATAGGGGTTGAACAGGGAAAACTGTGTGCTTTGTTCTGTTCCTCTCCCCTCTGGCAGCCACAAACCCGAGCAAACCCGTAAACGGTTGTGCCGATGTAAATGCTTTGAATAATATTGCAAAGAAACCAGTGATGGGTCCGTCTAAGAATTAACTTAATATAATTGCTAAGTCTTTCTATTTGGTGAAAGGTTTAGCAGGCAGTTAAAACATAGCTGGGGAAGAAATCAAGGTCGGGTGATACAGAATAAGACACGAAGGTCATTTTCACCTGAGAAAAATGGTAACTGGAGTGAGTTTAGCCTGATAGCAACGACTTCAGAGACACTATAACTTCTGCGATTTTGGGTTCGAACTCTGGATCTGAGAAGACGAAGTTGGTTGAGAAATTTGGGGGAGGACAAGTTGCAGACAGAGAATGAAAACAGGCTCAAGGGTTTTCAATACATCACACCATCTCTTAGTCCAAGAGCTTAAGGCCATAAACATTACTGACTCTTGGTTCTTCTAATAAAAGCTGACCAAGCTAACCTTATAAAATAGAGTGAACATAGACTTGTTCTCCTATCAGTTAAAATAAACACCAATAAACCATATACTTAGCACCCTAAAACGCATAAATCACTTGAAATCGCTATCCCCAAACACACTAACGTCATCGACTCATTACCAAACAACCACGCATCTAACAACACCCCTTAACGCTCTACAATAGTTCAAACCAACACCCCAAAATGAAAACATTCAAATAACATATTCCCATCGATCTACATTGCAAAACCATAAACCCTAAATCCTAGCATAAGTAATCCACCATTCATCAAGTTACACATAAAATCAACCAAGAGTTATCATAAATACATTACATAACATCCATATTGCACCCATACACAAAAAAACCAACCCTTAATTCACAAATAAAATAAATTAAAAAAAGAAAAGAAAAGAAAAGAACCCATCTAAACAAAACTTAGGACTAAACATGCTTTATGAATGATATATATATACATTAATCCATAACACAGCACCCAATACAAAAACATATCTTTTATTAGAAATTAACAATTTTGAGTAAATCGGGCATTGTCGTTGGTCAATTTTCTTTAAGGCCGACGATCTTTTATTCGTATCGGTATCTAATAGTCACAACAAAAACTTGCATTCAAAAAACAGTAAACATTAATCCATAACACAACATCCACTTTGCACAAGAAATCCTTAAACCATAACAATACTAATTTACGAAAATCAAACCCCATCAAAAACAAAAACAACATGCATTATTATGAATAAATCTATATACATACATAAATATATAACTATATAATATACAATTAACAATATAATAGATACCTTCCAGCATCTTCAGGACTAAACTCAACATCATTACACCCCAAACTTCTAGCATAAGAAACCATACTCCTAGCTTTCTCAACAACTTCCTCTTTACTCATTTTCAACTTATAAACCATATGTATCTCACTGGTCGCGATAAACGTATGTATCCTCGGATATTTCGCATATTTGACAGCTTCCCAGGCCTTATCAATGTCATTCTTATTACATCTAGCCAATCCACAAATAACCGGCAAATACCCATTTTCACCATTATTATGGTTTCCAACTTCTTTGGCTATAAGTTTGACAGCTTCTAAATCGGCTTCAGAAGAAGCAGGAAAGCCTGCTTCAATTATATCAACACCAAGCTTGGCTAACTGTCTAGCAATGTCAAGTTTCTCTTTGGTGGTCATTGTGGCCCCCGGTGACTGTTCGCCGTCTCGTAGAGTGGTGTCAAATATACGTACGTATTTTGGGTTTGGTATGTGGTGTGGGATGTATTCTGGGCGGGATGTGCAGAGGGTTTTGAAGGAGTTTTGGGAAGTGGGTTTGTAAAAATAGAGAGTGGTGGTGGCGGTGGCGGTGGACGGTGGAAGGAACGATGGGTGGTGGGGGAGATACGCCGTCGCTGCTGCTGCTGCCGCCGCCGTCGCAGTCGCCATGGGTGTAGATACAAAGTGTGTATTGTGTTTGAGTGTGAAAGATGAGGGATGAAGTCAAAAGTTTTGGCTGATATAGAACTTAGTATTATAAAGGTAGTTATTTAATACTACTAATTTGGTGTATGTTTTCTTGGTGCTTTAATAAAATTTAGCCATTCTAAAAAAAAAAAAGTAGAGAGGGTAGTTATTTAATACTAATTTTTGATTTAATAATTTGATGTAGTAGGTGTATGATAGTAGATGATAAGGTTTTTTGAATTGGGTGGTGACCCGACCATCACTTTTAAATCATACACTACCAAATATGTTTCACATTTTATATAGTACAAAATCTTAAAATATGTTTGGTGGTATATGACTAAAAATTAGTTGTGTACGGATCATCACTCTTTTTGAAATTTTAAACACTACTAGTTACAATTTAAATATCTTGTTTTGGTTTTTTAAGTATTTATTTTTCAAGTTTGATCTCAAATAATTATGTTTGTGTTATATAATATTTGATGCAAAATATACGAATGGATTGCATTTTAAATATATTTTTATTGATATAATTTTATCAAGTATTATATAACTCTAATAAAAATATTTAAAATCAAAGTTTGAAAAAAAACTTTAAAAAGAACAAAGAGAATATATGGTATTTGGAAAAACTTGTGCCACTTGTTTTTGGAACCAACAAAAGTGACAAACCTTTTGGTTTTGTTGTTTCGTTTAAAGTAGTCGAGATCAAAAGGTTAAATAGGAATTTGGCCTTCTTACCTTTCAAAAACTAAAAATATACTCGTGTAATGCACGTAAGTTGAATGTTTTAAATTGTTTAACAAAAATACATGGCTAAAAGGTTCGGGGTGATGGCTACCGGTTTCGTCGATCGCTAGCTCCGTATACAGTGCCCGTAATGGTTTTGTAAGAGAGGGAGTTACAGTGATATTATTCTACAAAGTTGATTTTTTATTTTAATTTATTTACATGTATTGTTATGTTTACTTTCTAATTTGTAATAATAAATTAAATTTAAATTTTAATTAATTTGAATTTGTTTAGACTAAATAATTATATAATTTAAATAATATAAATATAATTATTACATTGAATTTTATTAAAGTATTAAAATTGGGATTAAAATGTTAAGTAAGACACACTCCATAGACCACTAGACTGGTGCTCGCGCGATGCGGCGGCAATGATCGTAGCGGCGGCGTATGGTGGCGGCGGAAATGGGTGGTGATGGTGGTGCCGACGGCAGTGGTATGATTATTGATGTAAATGTAATTGATATAAAAAGGGATAATGTATTTATTTTAGGAGTTGAAGGATGGATGTTGTAAATTATTTCATTAAGGGTATTTTAGGTATATTGATTAATTATAAAAAAAAAAAAGCTTTTAAAATTAAAGGGTAATTTGGTTATTTTAAAGATAGAAAGTTGAAAAGGGGAGAGGGTTGCTCTTTTATATAGTAGTATAGAAGTATAGATATATGTACTTATAAGTTAGTATCTCCTTCTCTTAAAAAGAGAACTTTCGCCTGTGTCATATAAGCTTATGTGTCAACAAAAGGCTTTGTCCACATTAGATTTTGATGTCATAGGGTGATGAAATTGGTAGGTATTTTAAGGTGTTTATACTATGTGTTTATGTATACGTGTATTTTGTATCTATTTGTATGTATCAGCTTTTAAATGGGCGCCTTCTTTAAAATTTCAAATTTGAAATGTCCATTTTATCTGACTATGTATCTATCTATTATCAATTATCAAATCATTCCGTATATTCCAAAACTCTCTCCTTCTTACAACAAACAACAATAACAACAAAGAAATCTGAATATAAAGGAGGATCCTAATTCAAAGATTTTTCATCATCGATTCATCTTCGTCATCATCAGATTCTAAAAGGTTTGTTTCATATCTATATGTTGATATGTTTCTCTTGAATCTCTTTCTGTATTTCTGTATATATATTAATATATACATACACTTATCTATATATCTATATGTTTTGAAGATTTTCATCATCGATTCATCATCGTCATCATCAGATTCTAGAAGGTTTGTTTCTCTTTTTTTTTGGTTTGAATTACTCATCATTAGATTCATCGGCATCATCCCCAAATATATTTTTTTTTCCTGAAACTAGGTTTTTTTTTGTTTTTTAATATTTATATATCTAAAATATATTTGTAATGTCTTCTGAAACTTCTCATCTACAGAGATTTCATGTTTGAAAATTTTTTTTATTTATGTTTTTTATTATTTTTTTCCTTCATTACCCAGTAGATAAAATTTTGTATTTATATGTTTTTCAATAGATTTTATTATTGAAATTTATATTTTGTATTTATATTTTGCCATTGACAACAAGAAGTTGTTAACAATTTAAATACAAATATTAAGTTTCTTTCATCCGTCTCTCTTTTTTTTTCCTACGGTTTGGTGAAATTGGGATACCAAAAAAAATATGATATTTTGTTGATAGAAGCTTTTGGTTTATTACAGGACAAATATATTGTTGATAGAAGTTGGTTATACTATCCGATTTGAGGATGTGACAAATTCAGTAAGACTTTATTAAATACACTGATCATTATTTCCATGTTCTTGCCATGTGGAATGAAGTTAAAAAATAAAAAGAATAAAAGTTTTGGGAAGTAGATTTCACATTGATGCTTTAAAGGGTCAAGAATTGTTTATATTTGTCTTTGTGGCGATGCAGGACTCGACTAAGATCAAGTTTCTCACGGATGGAGTATTACTCAGGGAAATGATGGATGACCAATATACTATTTGTAATTGTTTACAAAAGATCCAAAAGTAACTTTTCATATAGATTAAAGAAAGTTTACATAAGGGTACTAGCACGCTAATGGAAAAGGTAGGTATATTTCACGAGGGTGTTAAGATAAGAAAGCATGAAGTTGAACAAGCAAAATTATGATTTTTATGTTATCACTTCCAAATCTAATGTTCCCCTGTTTATGTCATGTGAAGTTCAACTCAGGTTTTGTTAAACAGATTTCTGTTATGGAAGTGACGAGTATGTTGGGAAAACAATATGCAAAAATACATGTTGGGAGGCTGGAAAAGTGGTACGACACAGGCTAATGGAAAAGGTTACAAAGTTCATATTCTATTTTGCATAATTCACTTTGTTGACAATAGCTTTCACATAACCAGTTATAGTGGTATATTATTAGGTAAAGAGATTGATGATGCGAAATCTGGCAAGGCTCCTGTTAGAGTGATTAGCGTTGGTCTCCCACCTTACTGTCTCTATGGAGCACTTTTAGGGTCTGCAAAATTATAGATAACCGTATAAAGTTGCCCATTATGGATAATTGATACGGTTCAACATGAGTTTAGAAACAGGTACTATTCGGTCTTATTTGATGAGCAATAACCAAAAATTATCAGTTTTAATATGATTTTGCTCTTTTTCATAATGAAGACCGATGCAAAGAAAATTTCTGCCGTTTCCATATTTTTTGAGACAATGCCATACAGATTAGATGAAAGCACAGGCTATATCAACTATGAACAAGTAAGCAATAAACATAACATTAAATTTCATTTCTCCCAAAAAATTTTCTATTTCTTATTATAAAGTTGACTGTATGTTGTAGATGGAGAAAAGTGATGTTCTCTTTAGGCCAAAACTAATTGTAGCTGGTGCAAGTGCCTATGCTCGAGTATATGACTATGCCCGTATGCGCA
>JAOEHQ010046066.1:0-11853 GCA_025447715.1 Asclepias incarnata
TAACATAAATGTATTTGTATAGTCACTTTGAGATTATTAATTTTTTTGCATATTATTATTTTTATTGTATCATTTTAAGATTACTTTTTTTTATTTGTATACTACGTGATTATGCAGGCTTATAAAGAGTCGTTCTCGCGTGAACGCGCGGGGTAAAAATGCTAGTTTTTGCTAAAAGAGAAGATAAAAACAAATCCCACATATTAAATGTGGCCCTCTTTATAACAAAAACACATTCTCTATAACTCATGCATCTTTGAAAAGATTTGCAGTCTCTGTAAGAAAAAAACTAAAAACTAAAAGAAGTAAAAAAAATAAAATAAAATAAAAATGAGGTGGGGCAGAATATCAAAATCCTTACAATCTTTCACTGCTCATACTCTACTATTCTGCTTTACAGTTTTGCTCTTTCTTAAATTGGATCATCATCTCTTCTCTTCTTGGTGGTTAGTGCTTTTTTTTTATTATATTTTTATTTTTATTTTACTGATATCCATTTATTGCATAATGATGACTAATGTTTAGATATAAGTGTTATTAATATTTTTAGATAATATGATTAATTAGTATTAATAGTAGTAGTGGTAGTTTTGTTTTTTTAGGATTTTTAGTTAGGGATTGGTAACCATTTACAAGGTGGCCTAGTGGTAAGGAGTTTTGAGGGTCGGCCTCGGCCCGGTTTTGGACCTCACTGGGTAAACATCTTGGGATTGCCAGGGAAAAGGCTCGACTTTCCATAGTAGCTTGAACAGGTTACGGATTTGTATAAATAGGTGGTAACTGGCTAACAGCTGACTACTATTTGTTATGCTTTATGTGAGGTTCAAACCTTGGCTAGTGCAAAAAAATAGAAAAATAATGACAATGTTGTGTCGCCGTGCGAGTCACCCTTAGAGAGAGGTTTCCTGGTTGGAGTTTGTGTTGCTATGAACTCGGACCTCATGGATTAGTCGGTTAAAGGCCAGACTCCATTATTACCAAAGAAAAAAAAAAGATTTGGTATTTGATTGAGCCTTATGGAAATATTTGGTTTGCCTCTGGGAAGTGAATCTCTATTAGGAGAGTTGGTTTATCTTTCGTATACAAGCTTTATTTCTTGGAATTTTCGAGTTGGGTCATATTAAAAAAATCCATACTGAATTTGCATTTGTTAAGTTCAAGATTCGACACAAGAAGAAATTAAGGATCTTTTTATGGAATTGAAGAAGTAAAATGTATTATTATCTGAAAGTATGTTATATGCTTAGGTTTCGAATAGGTTTGAACTATAAACCGGACGCTAATTCTATATTGAAAATATTATGTAGTTTAAGGACTGAAATTTTCTACAAAGGTTTAAATTCGTGACATAACGTGGATCTTACTCACCAGAAATAAGCATTTGTTTTAGATTTAATTTTGTTAAATATGTGATTTATATTCTTTGTTATGCAGGATTATTTTCTTCCCGCTTTTCCTATTTCATTTAGTTGTAGCCCGTGGAAGATTCTCGTTACCTGCATCATCAGCTTCCCATGAACACCATGTATCGTTATATCTTGACTTTTCGTTGTATTTTTTTCCGTTGATGGTGATTATTAGACTTAAAGCGACGTGATTAGTATTTAGACCTGTTTGATGATATTCATCATGCAATCAATCATATTTCTTTCTTTGTGCAGTGGGTACCATGTCATGCAATTGTTGGCATGCCTTTGCTTATTGCCTTTGAGCTGCTTCTTTGTGTCTTTTTGGAGAGCGTCTATGGTGGTCAACATATTGAACTCACTTCCTTATATTATTGACTTTGTGAACCAATACATTATCTCAACCTCTTATCAAAGTCACATTATACTTCAAAAAGTTTTCAGTTTGTTTAGCTATGTCCCTTTTAGTTGTGAGATAATCTAGTGAACCCAAAGTTTGTGTTTGTTTATATTTGTTGTTAAGAGATTATTGATATCTTATGTGTAGTTATGAGAATTCCTGCTGTAGACTTGAAGATCGTCTTTCTGCCTTTATTGGTATTTGAAATAACAATTCTTGTCGACAATGTCAGGTTAGACAATGGTGCTTATCTTATTTGTTGGTGATCTCTCATGCTTGACCTTGATTACATGTTCTATCATTTACTAAAATAAAATTAGTTTGTTCAGAGTACTATTGTTTTACTTTCTTATTTGAGGAAGAGATTTGATGTTGGTGATATTTTCACTTGTTACAATGCTCCCATAATGTGCAAATTGCTAAAAAAAGAAACTTAATTCTCGTTGTATATCAGTCCTTTTCAGACGTTCTTATCAAAGACAGTTACTTGAGGCCTAATAATACACCACTTTAGCCGGTTGTATCTTGAACTTTGAACGATATCTAGGTTTGAAAGACTAGCATGCCTCCTACAAAGAATAAATATGTGGAGTTCTCATTATATAGGCCATATAAAGACTAAGGTAGTGTTTCTTTTGTAGCCATGGAAGGCAAAAATGGAATGACCGAATGAATTATATTGTTGTAAATGAATTTAACAAATTTATACCGTGTAGAAACCGACACGGCCATTTATAGTGAATGTTATTCCTTTGAATTTGTATAAGTGTGTTATGTGCGACTAGCAATCTTATAGTAGTTCTCCATCAATTTTTGACGACGGATGTAATGACAGAAAATGTGTACATGACATTTAAACTTTTATGTTGGTCTTCTGAACTTAAACAACCACTTCTGATTCCCAAATGCATTATAGGCTTTTTGGTGTTGATTTATGCATGTAACATGTTTGAAGTCATATCATGTGTTGTGTACAGAATGTGCAAGGCTTTACTACCAGGAGATGAAGAAAATTTGAGTGATGATGCAATATGGGAGACACTTCCAGTAAGTTTAATTGATGAAAAAGTTTACTTCAGTGCCCGATATTGTGTTATTATATTCTGATGGAACTCTTGTAATTGGATTATATGTTATCATTCTTGCTTTCAACTAGTAGATAACCACCAACTGCATTTCGATTACTTTTTCAGCACTTCTGGGTTTGTATTTCCATGATCTTTTTCATTGCTGCTACCTTGTTCACCCTTTTGAAGCTATGTGGTAATTTTTCCTATCATCCGTTAGCATATGATTGGAATAGTTTTTGTGATTGTGGTCTACCTATACATCATCCTTTTCCATATTTTTGAATGGAAGTTCTTATACCATGTCTTATTTAATTAGCAGGTGGTATGGGTAATATTGGTGCTTTAGGATGGTGGGACCTGTTCATAAACTTCGGGTATTGTCTTCTTTCTGTCGGAGAAGTTTTAGTCTTGTTGCAAATTTCATAAAAAGATAATGAACTGTGGTCTGATTTTGAGGTTTTTGTCAAAATGGTGCTTTTTCCAATTTGTGTTAAAGAAATGGTGTTTGAAATTTTGGGGTTTTAAAAATGGGTATTCTGCATTTGTGAAATGCGGATTGACTAAAATTATTTCCCCATTCCGCAATTGAGAAATGCGAATTGTATTTTCGAAAAGATTCTTTACTTTTGTGGTACTTCCAAGCCCAACACACTGCAATATGCATTTGTAAAATGCGGAATATAAGGTACTTTTTTGAAAATTACAATCTGCATTTCTCAAATGCGGAATGGAAAGGAATATTGTGTAGTAAATCCGCATTTCACAAATGCGGAATGCCTATTTTCGAAACACCTAAAATTTTAAACACCATTTTTTTTAACAAAGGTTAAAAATAACACCATTTTAACAAAAAAAAAAAAAATTCTGATTTTTGTATTGGGCAAAACATTTTGTTTGCACCAACAAAAAGTGCTCAAACTTTTTACAGTTTTAATTTATGGGAATCTTCTAAGTTAACAGGTTTTCACAAGCCATGTTAGCATCATGTTGAAAAAAGTATAACAAAAAAAAAGTCAACATGGTCAAACTTATTGACACGTGAGATGCCACACCATAATATTGACCCAGGTGAGGCTTTAGTGCCCAGGACTTAAATCAAGTATTTGTTTTTGAAGTTTGAGGTCTTTTATCAAAATTTTTGAAAGTTTGGGCCTTTTTCTAAATGGGAATAAAATGTTGGCTAAATTAAAATCCGACGGTTCATCACCTTTTATTGCAATTTGTTCCCTTATAATATGTGCTAACTTGTTGCAGTTCATTGGCTACAGAATTGCAGAGTGCTTTGCATTTCTTGTTTGCACAAAGTGGTCTAATCCAGCGATTCACAGAAATTCGCAAGCACATGAAGGCAGTTCAATGGCTATTCGATATCTTGATTGGAATAGTGGCCTAGTAGTTTCCTCGGATGATATCTCTGTGGATAGGATGTGTGGATTGCAAGACATTGGTGGTCATATAACGAAAGCTCTTGTTATTGCATTTCAAATCCTGCTTTGTATCCGCTTAGAGGTATTTTGTGATGGGTTAATTGCATAACAAGGTAACCATCTGATATTTTTGCCCAGAAAAACCATTAAACTTTCTGTCACCTTCGATGAAAAGCCTCAAGTTTCAAGGTTTTTTTAATAAAAACTTTCGAATCCTGATATCAGAAAGAACTAGGTTGCCTTTTTTAAATGTGGTTCTGAATTGGCACTTAGATACTGATTACCTGCTGTCAAGATTGCAAAGTTCCTTGAGTCATATTTTGAAATTTTGAGTGATTTTATGGTAAGAAAGTTGGTTACTTTATATGCAATGAATCATTCAAGTATATTCTTTAAATAGTTTGAATAATCTTTGTTTACGTTATGGTCTTCCCGAGTTTCAGGAAAAACCTGCTGCTAGTAATATCCCACTTTCCATTGTCTTCTCTCCTTTACTTCTACTGCAAGGAGCAGTAGTACTTTTCTCTGGATCTAAATTGGTGGAAAAGATCTTATTTTTACATAATGGGGCCTGCACAGGAAGATATTTTGTGTTTTCTGCTGGAGCTCGAGACTTCTTTGGGTTTTTGTACCATGGCTCTAGGTAAATCATGTGGCATTGGAAGAATCCATGAAGTGTTGACCAAACCTTAGTCAAAGTTTTACTCATACTACTTATTACTCTCATTTTATGCATAGGTTGCTTGGTTGGTCATCCATTGATGAAGAAAGTCGAGAAGAACAGGCACGACTTTACCATGATGGAGCTGTGGGGTAAGTACTGTTAACACAATAATAAGTAATTAAGTATCTTCAAGAAAAAGATTTCAACAGAAGTTATATGATTGATTTATCCAATGTGTTTGTATTTTGTATATAAAGGATTTTTTTTCCAACATTGCAACTCCTTTACCTGGGTTTTAGTGTGTACCAAGTGTTCGTATAAGTACTTCAATTCGATTTTCTGTGAACCTTCAATTAGCTCTAATAATAGCCAGCAAACTTAAATCAGTCAACGGTCAAGGAGAAAAGTGGGGAGTCAGGAAGGTTAAGCAAACTGGTAAAATCAGGTTTGGGTTTTAACAGACCAACAGGTTTCATTTTTAGTACAAACAGGTCAGGTAATAGCTCAAATTTGTTAAGGATATATTATGTATTGTTAAACATTTTTATATATATAGTTAATGTGTTGATCGTAGTTACGGGAACAATATCATTTCAACAATAATTTGAATATGTCGATAAAATGATTTATGGGGTTCTATGTAATAGAAGTAGACTTTGGGTGACTTTCAAGTTGAACCCACTTAACCTGTTTGAGATAACACAACCCTAATTGATCAAATAAATCGGTCAAAATTAGCAGCTTTAGGCAGCAGCAATGTTAACACAAGAAACTTGAAAGACCAATGTAGTGGTGTTTTCAAACCTGCAGCTTGACACTGATATTGGGGTTGGGGGATCCAACGTGGAATTGGTATATAATCTGTAAAATGGAAATTGTTTACAATCACGGTGGTGATACCGGAACTGGGTTTCGACATTTTTATATGTTTGTGTATGCGCAGTTATAACACGTTCTGTGGATATTCACCTGAAGTAGTAAAGAAAATGCCGAAAAAGGATCTTGCTCAGGAGGTAAGAAACCACATTTTATTTTTTTTGTGTATCCAAGTTTTGTCCTGAATTTGTTCATACACCATTGTTACTTCTTACACCATATCAACATTAGGATTCGTGGTTACAAGTTTAGGCTATATTCATCTTCTCAGGTGTGGAGACTTCAGGCTGCTCTTGGTGAGCAAATGGAAACCACAAAATTCAGCCTGCAAGAGTTTGAAAGACTCCAAAATGTAACAGCTCTAAATCTTGATTCTTGGCTGATAATGCTTTTACTTCAGTTTTAGTTGCTGAACTTCTATACTATTCAGAAATGGAAAATTGGGTAGGTCGTAGGGGTTACTGACACAAGTGAACTTGGAGTAGAATGGTACTGGCTATATTTGGTCCGGTTCTCAGTTGTAAAGGCTTAAGAAAACAATTTTGAGACCTGTTATGAACCAGAGCCAGAACAAAAACGAGACTGGTGTTTTTTTTACTTGCTTCATAAATATGTTAAACTTGAAATAATGTCGTTTTTATTAATATTGTCCGTTTGGGACTGAACTGGTTGTAAACCAGAACTGGACTGGTACTGAAGTGATTTGGATCATTTTGGTCCTGGTTCAGTTCTGTTTTATCCTGATGAACAATCCTAGCAGGTGTTCTGGCGGTTTGGCCGGTAACGCGTGAAAACAGGAAAGTATTTATTAGGTCCTATTCCTATACCCCTAATTTGCTCTGTTTTAATGGGTTGTAAATCTTGTTGCACCTTGAACACATTATGCCAGGAAAAAATTCTGTGCCGGGTTTGCTTTGAAAGACAATTAAGCATAGTACTCCTTCCCTGTCGACATCGGATTCTTTGCAGGTACTTATATTAATACTTGCGCTTTTCTTTTATCCGTCTCTAATTTTATGACATTTTCAATCTATATCTTGCAGCACGTGTTCTGTAAAGTGTAAAAAGTGCCCTATATGCCGCGTTATTATTGAGGAGAGGTTACCCGTATATGATGTATAGCCTTAGTTATCCAAGTGATCCGAAATGTTAGACACAGTAGTTGAAGATGCAAAGGTTTTGCAGATTCATGATTTTTTTTTCTTGCCTTTTTGCCAAGTTTTTGTGGGCAAAATGTGAGTATATAAATACAAATATTTGACTAGAATATTAAAGAAGTTATCACCTTTTTAGAATAACAAAAGTTTATATTACTTTTTCCCTAAATTCTCACTGTATATATATGACATTTATCTGGCTACCAAAGGAGACCTTGTCTCGTCCTCAATACCAACGTCTATCCTCCATGACAAATGACCTGTCACCGAATCTCTCATAAGGTACGTCAATAAAACAGAATGTGCCTCCTCATAACCTCATAGTTAAAGCACTCCTTTGATTTGATGTTGCATTGTACACGTGTAGAATAGTTAAACAGAAAGTACGTCAATAGGTTTCCAGGTCGAGTCCAAAATGCAAGAACTTGTACAACTTGTGCTATGTGACTCCCCACGGGATCTTGATCATTACTTGAAACAGACTTTTTTAACTGCCGCTCCAAAAACGTTCTGCTGTAGAGCATACTTCGATTGCGAGTCTATTAACCACCACATTGGAAAAGTGTTATGGAAAAGTTAGACTTCGTTATGAATGTCTAGGACTGATGGTACGCAATCACATTAAAATAAGGTGGAAAAAGTGCCATAGAAAAAGTGTTGCTTGTCAAGTCGTAGATAGCAATGTAATAGCTCTAACACGATATTATGATGTGATGTTTACTCGTCAACTTTGATCAAAAATTTGTGGCAAACATACAAATACTTGACCATCATAAGACGATGGGGAACATCAATCCTGAAACACAACCACTGCCGACCGACGCTTCCATTCCCTCCAAGATGTTCCCCCTCCAAAAGGATACAGCAAAACTATCACTTTGAAGTCACCAGTCTTCACCGTCCTCATCTACATTTTCTACCTGATGTCCATTTAAACCCATTTTAGGTCTGCCTGTTCAAAATTACCTAATTAGTGGATTCTAATTTGAAGGCTCAATAACCCTTTCACCAGACATTTATGTGCATAATGTTAATAAGAACCAGCATCCCTGGTTCGTGATGGTTCATAGTAGCCAAACATTGTCCTTTCCAATATGGTTCTCTATCGCATCTTGTATTCTTGTGTAAGTTGGTCAAATAGTACACGATAACATTCTTTAGTTGGCTTTTACTTGCCGAGATACAATCTTTGATGTGCAAATGAAATCGTTCGCTTGTGTTTTCGAACATTTTAAAGTGTCTTCAAGAACTTGAAATAAGCAATTTTCAACTAACTTGAAACCAAAATGGAATAAGCTGACACTGAAATAAGCAAGTCCCAACACCATGTATTTTAATTTCAAGAAGTTCAAAGCAACTGAATACGGTTTTAAAATCAAGAAAACTTCCTAATTGCAAAGTCATCTCTGATAACCTTAAATGCAGACAATACATATTATCAAAACGATCTAATTCATTCTCTGAGCAGCCTCCTTGGCCATAACTCTCTCCTTTGCCTTTGATTTCGCCTGGGATTTGGAACCCATAATACCACCACCCCATTTCTTCCTGTACTCCTCGTACTTGTCATTGAAGTTGGCCTAAAATAACACAAAACAG
This sequence comes from Asclepias incarnata, assembly GCA_025447715.1. NCBI lineage: Eukaryota > Viridiplantae > Streptophyta > Magnoliopsida > Gentianales > Apocynaceae > Asclepias > Asclepias incarnata. The sequence continues at coordinate 8,600 of JAOEHQ010046066.1, forward strand.
TATGCGTTAGATTCAAATGAACGGTTCATGTTCAGTACGAAAGCTAAGCTAACAGATGATAAACAAGCAAGCAAACCTTGATGGCCTCCAATATTCGGCTGAACTCCATTTTATCTTCATTCTTGACAGTGGTCAAACACAGAGCCGCTGCAGTTTTTTGGTGAACAATCTGATGCAAGCAAATAATTTGTTAAAAACAAATAGTGGAGCTTTAGGACTGGGAAGACATAAATTTGATATGGCAAGTTTGACCAATTTACTTTGGATAGAATAAAAACACAATATACTAAGTAAAAAAGTCACCAAGGTTCACTTTCAAAGCATACATCACAACCGTTTTATTAAGCAATTTAAAATATAATTGAAAATTATTTTAATCGAAGATTATTAGCAAAATCAAGTACTTATAAACAGTTGTAAAAGACGGAAAGTGTTCGCAGTCTACTCAAACCCAACCCGGCATATTTCATCCCAAACAAAGAATGACTCTTTTTAGTCGACATTCGATCCATCTTGCAACCTCTAACAAAAAATAAATATCAGAAGACTTACGGCTCCAAGTCGAGATTTTCCTTTCACAATGCAGTATGGTATTTCCATCTTTCTGCACAAGGCAGGTAGCCAGACAACCAACTCAATGGGGTCCACATCATGAGCAATGACAACTAACTGTGCCTTGTTCTGAGATCAGATACAAGGAAGGTTTTAGTATTATAAAAGGCAAAGGCAAAGCCAAAAGAACATAAAAATAATAAAACAGGTAAACAAAAAACAACTTTCGACCTGCTCAATAAGATAAGTGATATGATTCAGACCATACTTCACGACAATGGGCTTCTTGGATTCAACTTGCTTTCCCTCGACTTCAGCCTCGGCTCTTTTCTTAAGGCGTTCCTTCTTTGCAGCCTTATCCTCCGGCCGGTACTTAAGCATCATCTTGAACAAGTTCGTAGCTGCATATCACAAATACAACTTTTATATAGCAGCTCATGATCTAAGAATCTTCACTTGTTAATATTAATATGAAGCAATAAACTTAGTGGATAACATTCCTAAGTTAAAGTTGTTCAAGAAGCTTAAATCTCATTACAAAACAGATCAAGGTAAAACAATGCACAATACGGATCAGCTAAAGAGGTTTAAGAAACAAATCAAATACATATGATCTCCACTGAACTGTTTGCATCATATAAGAGTATCAATTCACAATTATTTTATACATATAAAAGCATTTGGCTAAAAGACGTCTTAAAGCTTATAGACAACTAAAAAGTAGCAACGTATAAGATGTAGAAAACTGACAACAATACAATCACAATCAACCAAGCAAGCCAAAATACTTGATTTTTTCTACACTTGCCAGTTGTAATTACAAATCATGCTGAAACAAGGATTGAATTCTTAGAATAGCGATACCTGTTTTATCAAATCCTTAGTTACACTTTGTTAACATTCCTGGCAACCTTGTTTAAAGCTATATCAACATACTTGTCCTCCGATACATATTTTTTATGCTTTATATGCTTATAGGTTTAAATACCTTTTATATGCCGTATGTTTTTTCTTCCTTGTGACACTATTTTCTTATATACATACATGCACACACTAACACATGCATGCCACTTATTTTTATAACACACAATTTTGCCGGAGGTCATGACTGTCTACATCTCACCTCCCCTATAAGGGATTGGGTATCGTTCTTGTGCCGTCCGTAACATTTCACAGAAAATGAAAGTTTTTAAAGATTGTGCAACATGCATTACCAGTAAAATGTCTCCCTACTCGCGTATTCTAGCATGTTCTAAAATACTAATCAATCAAATATCGCGGAAAATAACAATTTTTGTCCCCGATAACATACACATTCATCACCTATCTATTAAACACTACTAACATACATAAAACTAAGCAACACGACACGATAATTCATACCGAGATTCTTGTCGAGGGTTTTAGTAAACTGGTTCAAGGCAGGAGGGACCTTCAAACGCTGCTTGAGGATCCTCCGCTTTCGCTGAATACGAACAACTTGCGGCCATCTAACAAACCTATGCAAATCCTTCTTTGGTGGCAATGCCCCACCTATCCCAAACTGTTTCGGCCTTTTTTCGAACAATGGGTTCACTACCTTAACCTATTTACATACACAAATTAATAACATCATAAAAATCATACATACTCAAACATATCATATCAATTAACTTGAAAACTTATATAATTATATATACACACACACACACACACATATATATATATATATATAAATATATACTAAAAGTAAGAGATAGAGATGATACAGCGGTTTTCTTCTTGGCAACAACTGGCTTTCCACCTTTCTTTGGGGCCTAAAAAAAAACAGGTTTATTAATTAAAAAATATATATAAATATATAAATATTGGGGAATATTTATTCAGAGAAATGGAGACTAACCATGATGTGATGATATGTAAAAGAAGATGTTTGCTGAAGAAAAACGGCAGTAATAAAAAGGGTTTTTGTGTTTATAGAAGGAGAAAGAGTATATGGGTGTTTCTTAGGATTTGGTGTGAGACTGTGAGATGGGCCAATTGATATGGAATGGGCCGGGTTGGGTTGGGTTGGGTTGGGTTGGGTTTCTAAAGTATGTCTTTGTGATAATAATGATTTTTAAGTGAGATGGCCATTTCCATTTTTTTTTTTCTTTACTCTTATATAAAAGAGTAACCTATTTTTTTAAAACCGTAGAAATATGAAAAAGGTTTAATGTGAATGATCAAACTTTTGAAAGAAAACCACTAGGGGTGGTTTATTGATTGAGCATGTATCTCCAAAAGGGTGAAACTCCCTGAAGGTTACAGGTTCAATCCCTGGTTCTTTTAAAAAAAAAAACGATACCCTAATGGCCACAGAGGTTCATTGCTCTGACTCCGGGCTCAGCTTTTGAGATTAGTTTGCTCGCAAAGCAAGTAGGACATCATGATTAAAAAAAAATTAAAATTCTTTTGAAAGAATCAATGTAACATCCCAATTTTTAAAAGAATAATAAAATAACCTTTATTGTAGTTTTGATTTTAAATTAATTTCCTATCATTTAAATTTGAGATACGGTATCTAATTAGTTGGAACCTTAGTGGATAGCGGGTATAATACCCCATATGTTTTAAAATGGCATGGCATGTGGAGAAGTTGGCAGACACATTTCTTTGATGAATTCATCCTTCCTCCACTTCCAACTAAACCATTCTTCAATCTTTCTTCTTCTAAATCATTC
>JAOEHQ010046067.1:0-11852 GCA_025447715.1 Asclepias incarnata
GTATATCTCATTTAAGAAAAATGGGATGTTAACCGGCTAACTTCCAAGCCGGTAATGCGTTACATCGTTCGAACAAAAAAAACAAGTTTCTTACCTACAATGCACAGGATTTAAGTTGTATACCCACAATGACAAAAAAAAGATAAGTTGTATACATTTCAAAATACTAATCCCTTGAATATAAAAGTAAACTCAATTTAATTTATTATTTTAACTTAACAGTGTGTACACAGTACTAATATCTAAATCTAAATAATGTAACATTTATAAACAAATTTTTGAAATTTTATAAACCAATATTTAACTCTCTAATTTCCAAAAGGGATTGCGTACAAGCAAGTCAATTAAGGATTTCATTTTTTCTTTTATATCCGTTATGTACAAACGTTTTCTTATAAGTTATTTTATTGGGTTTAGTGTCCCGTGATATAATAAACTATGCTCGATTGTGTATGTTATATATGTAATGATCTACTTAGGTGTTTATTGTATGTAATGAATTTTTAAATCCCGGTTATTGGATGTATCTGACCAATCAAAAACTTGCAAACTAACAACGTGACATTTGACATGACAACTTATATGGTTGTCACGTATACATCTAATAAACGAGATTTAAAAATTCATTACATACAATAAACACCCGAGTAATTCATTACATAACATACATAATCGGACATAGTTCAATGTTGATTTTCTTTAACTTAGCCCCCCAACATTTTACCATGTTTTTGTTTTTGCCTTAAACTTTTTAATTCATCGATATTTAATTAATTTCATTTTTGGTATAATTTTTTTTTTTTAACTTTCTATGACATTCTGTCATAGACATAATGTTGAAACGAAGCGCATATGTTAACCAACCGTAGTTTTATTTCAAAGGGTATAAAACCTGCATGAAAGCTATTGGGTCACGAAGCAAATAATATGAACTAAATAAATGTGATACACAAAAGAACAGAATGAAAAAAGTCAACACGTATAAGAATGAATCACATGGAGAGCATACCGCGGCGGTTCCTATGTTGACTCGTTATGGCGGAGACCTGCCGGTGACTCATGCTTGCATGTGGCCTCTCTGATTTCTTGGCATCGACACCAGCTAAAGGATATTTTGAATCAATTTATAACTATTTATAAACTATTTATAAAAACATACGTGTATTATTTTTCTCTCATATTTTTAAGATAGATGGTTATATTTTTAGGAATAGATGTTTACTTTTTTAGAATGTCAATACAAACATTAACACATAATTCATATATATTTACAATTTGTCATTCACGAGTCTTGAATCCATAGTATATTAGTTAAGGCCACACGGTGTGGTGTTCGGGTACCATCCAGGTAGTAAAGTATCTTCACGGGTACACCGTCGCCGGTGTCAAACCCGCGTGAATGTAACGAGTAGGGAAGGTAAAAAGCCCCGTTGACCAAGAGCTGTGAAAAGTTGAAAAGTGTATAAAATGATAGGTTTTAGACTATTGGATATGAGGCACCCCACATGGGGGCGTCTTCCGCCATGTGGCGGTGCCTCCCCCAAGTTCTTGGTGTGAGGCATCCCCATTTGGGGCATCCTTCAATTATTTTTATTTTTTTTTTGTTTACACAAATACATGTATTATACTATATCATCTATCTACTACATCTATATATTTACATCTATCTTATATATATATATATATATATATATATATACACATACATATACACATGGGAGTTCTAAAAAAAATAAATAAAAAAAAAATACAGTACCACCGCATCATCTATCTATCTATAAATATAAATATATAATATACAGTACATATATATTATCACCGACCTTCATCATCAACACCATCCTACAGCACCACCGCACCATCACCCTCTCCCTCTACCGCCGCTGCTGGTCGAACACCCACACCACCATCGACCGCCGCTGCTGCTGAGCTGCCGCCGCTGCTGCTGTGAGCTGCTGCCGCCGATCACCAACACGACCATCTCTCTACATCTATCTTCTTCTTCATCTTTTGGTATGTTTTCTGCTTCTTGTATATGTATATATATATATATGTGTGTGTAAAAAAATAAATTTTTTTTTTTTGGTATTCTAGCCGTTCAACGGCTATTATACATGAAACCATCATCTTTTTCGGGCGGAACTCAGCTGCCGGGGCTAAATTTTTTGGCCGTTTACCGCCCCTCGGGGCACTGTGGATGGCGGAAAGAGGGCGGAAAGGGGCGGCGTCGGCCACCTTTCCGCCTCGTACCCAATAGTCTTAAGAGAAAGCCCCTTTAAAAATTGGTCAACTAGCCCGTTACCCCCAACTAGCCAAACAAACAAACAAGAAAAAAGAGGGCGGCAATTTTTGGATGCAGGGAATTTTTTGGGTGAAGTCGCCCCTCGGGGCCATGTACAGGGCGACTAAGGGGGCTTTTTTGGGCGACTTAATTGTGAGAAGAGTTGCCTCACTCCTCACAGTCAGAGAAACAAGACTACACGAACAAACAAAATTCTATGTGGTTATATCTGATTAGTCGATCCATAAATCAGTTTAATGACCAAACTAGACAAGTATTACATTAATTTTTTATGGATGATATATGGGTATATTTATAGTTTTATATCATATTTATATATTTACTTACACACACAACTTAGTAACTATAAGTAGTACTATTCTAATTACTTCGAAACGTTCCATACTTAGTACTTTAAATACTTATATATACTTTGCATCACGTCCTCTATATAATTATCGTTGTCCACAACTCTTTTGTTTTTCAGCAGAATGATTTTAGAACAAACAATCAACGACTAAGCTAGATTGATAGAAAAACCATCCTTAATTTCATTATTAATTGAAGATAATTAAGTATCATTTTTAATTAGTTATTACGAGTATTTTTCCTATCCTGTTAATCTTGAAATTGGAGTTTATTAGTTTTAAAACAAATTCGTTTTCAAAACTTTTGAATTGTTGGTCTTATTTTTTCTTAAACACTTTTGTATACTTAATCAAAGTAAATAACAAGCACTGATAATAAATTTGCAAAATGTAACACGAGTTACAATAATAATTAAGTACAATATATCTATCTTACTAACATGAGTTGGTATTGACAAAAATATATAATTACAAACACTAATTATACAACATCTAGACATAATAGATTCAAACAATTAATACACTAATAGTTAACTTCAATAAAGAACACAATCCAAGAGTTGTCTACGAAACATGTATTATAAAATGCTTAAAGAAACGACCATTTTTTTCTTCTTCAACTGTTATCTTTTATAGATGAATTTGTAATGGTCTTCGAGGACTTGAATGTTGACGTTGCTTTGCATATCTTCATCCAAATATCCAATTGGTCAAGTACAATGGATATTAAATGCTTTTAAATTATCCATTTTATTCCTTAACAATTCTGGTAAAAGATATATTCTATAATCTTTCTTACACAAACTGTTCATTCCCTAAATAAATTTTCTTGCGACAATCAAAACTGTATTATAATGACAGTTAACATGTGACTCTTTTATATGGACATATATCTTCTTTTCCCGCTTCTTTTTTACTTAGGAAAATTATATTGATCTTTTAGTGCATTCGGAGAACAAACAAGTATTTGTCAAACTTGTTTATTTTCACGTGATAATGATAATTGATCGTTGAACCCATGTCAGCGAATTGATCTCTTGGATATCATCTTCCACTTCTCTTTGTTGGTCGTTGTGTTCGTTGAAGATTTATCATTCATTGATGACATACATTAACACTAAGTTTTTTCAAATAATCAAACGGCCAATCCTTGAACTAGCATGAATTATTATGATAAACATTTGTTCGGGTCAAATAGTATAACTCTGTTTTTCCACCTTGAGAGGGGCCGAAGCAAAGCACTCACACGCCCTTAATAGATCAGTCTAGGACTCTAGATAACTTTGTCAAGATTCGAGGGTGATTTTGCAAGACTTATAACTTGTTTATAATAGTTTAGGTTCCAAATTTCTTTACCAACTACCTAGTTGAAACTTGAAAGCCAATAATTCATAAGTATACTCATTTCTTCAATTTTAGTCGAAAGGTCCACTCTATTAATAGAGATGCCAACGTAGCTTACTTTTAATATTATTAAGCAAGGCTCATACATTTTAAAATGGATAGATAACTTTTACAAATTGAATTGTTTTTTGCGCAAAAGAAGTTCCAGGGGGACATTCCATAGTCCACTTTTGTACATTGAATATATATACGTACTTAAAAACATTATCATTAGTCTCATCGCTTATAGGTTGAATAATTAGTTATATACTTATATGTCATTCAAAGATAGAAGTGTATATATATATATATATATACACACACTCTAGATTTTACATAATTTTTTAGATAGAAAATTAAGTTACTTTAAGATAAATTAAGCTTCGGATTAATCAATTGACAAATTAAAGCCTCTAATTGATTAATTGAGTTTAAGACAATTGTAATTTATTAATATTAAGATATATATATATATATTAGATTTTAATTTTGTGTATACACACAATTGAGTAAAAATAATAATATTAAAATATTTAAAATAGACTTTCTCTCTAAAATAAATGTAAATACAAGTATAAAAAGTTTTAAAATTTTAGCAAACAAAAAATATTTAAATTATATTAATTACGTTAATAATATATGTATTAATAAAAATCTTACTAATATTAATACTAAGATATATATATATATATATATATATATGTATATAGGGGTTGGTTATTATAAAATAAAATATTAAAGTAAAACAAATAGGATAAGATCTTAACCGTTGGATCATGATAAAACTCATGCACGAAGATTCATAGAGCACAAGTATATATATCGATGCACGTAGATTTTCATGATGCACAACGATTTTCAGTTAAACATAAGGGTTATTTTATTTGTTTTACTTTAATACTTGTTTTATTTGAACCAGAACCTATATATATATAGTGGTATTCCAGTTAGAACACTTTTAAAATAAGAACGGTGAGAATACTTAAAGTTGAATCTTTTGTATTTCAAATTCATCAAAAATGCATTTACATCTCAAATAAGCACTAATATATGGATACATCGATGCAGATTTTTATTATTTGTCAAAAAAATGAAGATTCAAAAATTTGATGTAGATGTATCCAAGATGGATTCATAAAACAAAAAGTGTGATTTTTTCAATTTTGACGAATCAGTGTGTTGTTTAACACTTAAATAATGATAATTAACTATAAACTATGTTAATTTCATAAACTTATAACGCATCAACTAAGGTTTTTAAGTGTTTTTATACACTTTTAAAAAATTCTCATTTGATTGGAACTCCATATTAATGATATATATATATATATATATGGGCTAATTATTATAAACCAAGTATTAAAGTAAAACAAATAAAATAAGATCTTGACTATTAGATCATGATAAAACTGATGAACGGGGATTCAAAGAGCACAAGTATATACACTGATGCATGAAGATTTTCATGATGCATAACGATTTTCAGTTAAAAAAAAAATTGTTTTATTTGATTTACTTTAATACTTGTTTTATTTAAACATATATAATATCAAATTTAAATGACGACAAGACACTAATGAATGAACGTGGGACTTAGTGTACTATGCATGTATAACTATAATTCGAGTTGAGTTGGACCCATAAAATTTGGGCGTTTATGTTGAATATGACTAGTATGTTGGCCCTTTTCTTTTCTCGCCACCATCTCCACCGCCCTCTCGTGACGGGCAACCCTTTATACCCCCCACCATGTAGAGTTACTCAGCTCGATAATTATTTGTTAAACAAGTCGACATGCGTCCAAGATTATCTAATCATATGGAGTATCTATCTATATATATATTATTTAAAGTACCCCAAACCAACCAACTAATATACTTTGTGATTAGATGTATACTTCTAACTTATGTTGTCTTTAGAATGCATATTTAATTTGTTAGCCTTAGTCATGTTACCTCCTAACATAACCTAAAGTACCCTTCATGCATACATATTGTAGATTTGTAGTTGCCATCCATTGAACATGACCTAGTTATTTAATGTGTCTAAATTTTATTAATCATATGTTCGGTTTTGATAAATGTTTGCGTTGAACTCGAAAAGAACAGGGGATCGGTATTTTAGGTTATGAAAACTTGGAACTTTTTTTTCCCGAACAGCAAGTTGTATTAAGAAATCTTTCGGCAAGGCACCGAAAGTAAAATTACATCAAATAGTTTGGAATAACATGCCATAAAGGCCAAACTAGTTTATCTTTCTTACTACGATAATTAATACAAAATAAATACAACGAAACAATATTAAAAATGTCAATACTCGATTCAGTTCTCCCCTTGAAGACGACTTCGTTTCGATGTTTCCATAAAGCCACCACCACATAATAAGGATAGCTTCCAAAATACTTCTAGTCTTTTTAGTAACCTGTAATTCCTTAATCCAGTTTAGAGCTTCGTGCGGATTTCCAACAGGAACATCAGTAAGAATCCACGACGAAAGTAATAATCTATTCTCAGCCACAACGTTGCAATCACGAGTCAAGTGAGCCAAGGTTTCTGGTGCCACACCATAGATAGGACATTGCAATGTTTATTGTTGGCATGTCGGTGGTGTGTCAGTTTAAAAATGTTAATGTGACGTGGATGTGACAAAATTAATGAAGAAAAGAAGATGTCTACAAACTAATTACAAACAAAAGTTTACAAACACATGTGGCGTATGATGTGAACCAATCAACAAAGAAAGAGAAAGAAGAAAGAGAAAAAATGACTTGATTTGATTGGTGAAAATTTTGTTTGTAAACTTTTGTTTGTAATTAGTTTGTCAACCTAACATTTCTCATGTTATTAAGACCATTCGTAACAGTTCACCCTTTTCACCTATACTTTTTCCTGCCACATCAACATCATCCATCTTCTTACCTCTTTTACCTTCTCCATTTCCCCTTAACCATTCACCAACCTTTGGACCCCACATTTATTTAATACACAATATATATTTAATTAAAAACATAAAAGGAACAAACTAAGATACATCATTTCACTCGGTGATATGGTTCACCGAGTCCAACTTCACCTATGTATTTGACCTAGCTACTTTAACAGTCCACCTAGGAGCAGTCGGTGATCACTGATGAACTTCACCGGCCCGTTACAATTGGTCTAATGGAGTGGTATAAAAAAATTTCTAATAGCATTGACACTTTCAAAATTACACAACTATGGTAGACCACAAAAACTGAAATTCAAACTAAAAAAAATGCCAAATTATAGGACAGTATAGTTTCATTTCTTAGAACAGGATTATTCTCAAAACTTAAATCTAGAGTCGAAGGTGTTAATTTGATTTTTTGATTTTTCTAAAAGAAAATTTGCGGAAACACATCTAAGTTTTTATAGACTTTAGCTCTAGTGATGACTACTTTTAGTCTCGAGTAGATTAGATGTAATATCCCTAGTTAATGCTATATTTAATTAATTAATCCACATCACTAATCACCCAAAAACATCCTTTTCGCATATCTACCCCACTCGATCAAAAGTTAGAAGACACATCTATACATCTGGATTTTTATTGATGAATTTTCATGTGCATCTATATAATATATAGAAGTGTGCGTCTTTTTTTTTCTTTTATAAGTGTAACTACTCATCGGAATTAGGGCTGGGTTTGGGTTTGGGTCCGGGTTCGGGTCTGTGGGACTCGAGCCGGGTATGAGATGGTTAAAAAAAATTTTTTTACGAGTTCGGGTCAGGGGACGGTTTTGATGCAAACCCGAATACCTGCCCCATATACACGAACCTCACCCCGAACCCATATACTCAACATGTATATATTACATTACATAATAATAATATTTCTATATCCATTGGGTATTAAAAAGTATGAAATGTTAATTGGGCTAATACGTGCTAGTTTAACATAAATCACATAAATATTTGTAGTAAGTAAATTAACTTCACAAATTAAAATTAAATTAACGGATCCCCGGTTACCCATGGGGAAACCTGTTACCCGACAGTTAGTAAGTAAATGAGGACTCGTCAGGTCCGGGTCCGGGTTTGGAACGAAGATTTTTAATCGAGTCAGGAATTACCAAACCCGTCCCATACACAGCCCATTGCCATCCCTAATCGGAATTCGTAGAACATTATAGTTTTTTTTTAACAGCAAACAAAAACCATCTTACTAATATACTAAAGGAGGATTAACATGACATAAGAAAAACTTAGGTGTCAACCATTTAGCATGACCAACAATGTCTTCCTTATGTCATACTGATATCATCATCCAGTAGCAAGTTTTTTAAATATATAAAAGAAATTTTAAATTTTGTATTTAACCAATTTCTTTTTAGTTATTAACAAACATATACAAAAGAAATCTAAAAAAGGAAATATTTGTATTTATTAACCAAACACTTTTTGTAGCTTCTTATTATGTTATTACATTTTCAATACTTTTAGATACAAAAAATAATTAATTTAAGGGTTTTGCTAAATACAGCCCTAGGGGCTGTAGTTAAGGTGCATAAAATAGTTGTACATTTACCATAAAATTCAGGGGGTGGGCTTTTGATATGGAAGATATAATTATTTTATGCACGTTAACTACAGCCATAAGGGCTGTATTTAGCATTTTGCAAGCTTTATATACTGAGCAATCAGTCTTGTAGACATCAAAGTTTCGCGATCACATAAGTGAGCATTAAGTTCATGATGCACCAATTATTTCCGTAAGGGGCCAAAAATGGGGGTCCATATCCATACCCCTTTGTATGATTGTCCCAATGTTAAAAGTCCAGCAAATAGAGCTTTGTTTGTCATGGTTTCACAATAGACACGTTCGAACTTTTGGTACTCCATGCATAAGTTATTGCTTAACTCCCAAGTATTTCATGTCGACATATATATATATATATATATATATATATGGGGAAATCAAATATGCAGCAGCTGTAGCTGCTGCTGCACTCACACCAATTTGACACATGATAAAAAGCCCCCCCCTGAATTTAAGGGTTGTGAGGGAACATGATATAACTTATATCATGTTAACATGATATAAGCTATCCCATATATATATATATATATATATATATATATATATAAAAGACAAATTGGTTCTTCACTCCAGAAAGCTAGGGTTAGAAGTAATATCTCAATTTGGATAATAATGTGGAGAAGATCTTAGCAATTAAGGGATAAGTGTCCCGGAATATAACTAACTATGTCCAAAAGTACATAGTAGGGATGAACTTAATTAAATCTTGTTCATTGTATGTAAGTAACTTGTTAAAATGTCAAAATCGGGTAATTAACCGGTTGGGTGCTTATGTGTAGGCAGTTGCTGCCACATAGACTGCCACCTAAGTGCCACGTAAGATGCCATGTTGGATACACCTAATTGACATTGAGACATAGTTGAATACATTATAAAACTCTGGTGACTTCAAACTTCGGTCATGGCTAATTTCCGACCAACGTACTTCCGGTATCATCTCCGGCAACACCATTTTTTCTGGCGAAATAACACAACATTAATTGTTCAGAAAACAAATTGTTTAGAAAATAAAAAAACTAAAATAATCAGAAATAGATTTAGTAAATTTTTACATAATAATTAAAAATTAGATTTTGGTGACAGTACGTAGAACTCAAAAAACAAACCATGCCATCTTTTTCCTTTTCTCATGTTTTGAAACAAAATATGTTTAAAAAACCATCTTCGGTCACTTCAAACTATCCAAATTCCTAACAAATCCGTAATCAATTTCCTTTTTTCAAAAAACCCAACAACCTGTGTAACTCTACTAGCTCTTACCAACCGATCAACAGACGATCGGAAACATTTCAAACCCGACATGCCCTTATTCAACAAAAGCAATTGTTACATATCAAAATATAGTTTAGCTATAAGTGTAATAAATGATATTAGAGGGACTGAAAGTATCAAGTTAGAAAGATAATTAGTTAGGTCGGTTAGGAGCGGTTATATACAATATATATAGATACATATGTGAAGGAATGGAGTTAAGCTTGATTGATAATATTTCTTCTTCTTTCTCTCAAATATATTTCTTCCTTAACAGCAATTCTTGTGATGCTGCCTTGAAATCTTTTCTCCTGCCAAAATAATCAAGAAAATAAGATAAAGATTAATCAGTAAGATAAAAAACAGATCTTTTTGTGACCTATTTCATAAAATCAAAAACAGGTAGGCCTGAAGTTGGAGATGGATTTAGGGTATTGTATATAATATTATTAGTGATAGATATATGTGAGAAAGATATAGGGTCTAGTACTTCTAAATATAAGCAATTTTTCACGTTTTGTCATTATGGGTATGCAATTTAAATTCTATGCATTGTATGTAAGTAACTTTTAATTTTGATCGAATGATGTAACGTTTTACCGGCTTGCAAGTTAGCCGGTTAACATTTATTTTTTCTTAAATGAGATACACACCTGGACGCTTACATGGATTGTGGCGTGGTGGTTTTTCATAAATGAGACTTTTATTTAAAGGAAAAAAAAAAAAAGGTGTAGTTGGCACAGTAATACCCCGATCATTTATACTTGCAAATCATCTACACACACATACACACCTGCTCATTTACACACACACACACACATCTTCAAAACTCGAATTGCGGTCCGAATGATGAGCTCCTAACACCGTCGCTGCTATTTCAAGGTATTTGATCATTATTTTTTCAACATTTGTTCAAGTTTTTACTTATCTTCAGTTGTTACATTATTTTTTTTTATCATGAACTTTTTTTTTTAATAAATAAAATTCTTAATTAAAATTTCATGAGGGTTTATTGTTATTTATGGTTTTTGTTGTATATATTGTAGAAATGGATGAGTTTAAACGCTATAAGCTAAACGTTCACCATGATGGTGCCTTCATGTTTCTACCCCTTCGTTACGTGGATGGTCAAATGGTTGAGATGGAAGTTAATAAAATGTCTCTTGGGGACTTGATGATATATCTTGAGGCTGAAACAGGGAATCCTCTAATTGGTCTTTTTTTATCTTGTAACACCTGGTGATTTTAATACTAGCTATAAGGAAATAGATTCTGAAATGGAGCTTTTAATGTTTTTTGATATTGTTGATTCTTATGGTACCATGGATGTGTATATGGAGATAGATTTAGGGTATTGTATATAATATTATTAGTGATAGATATATGTGAGAAAGATATAGGGTTTAGTACTTCTAAATATAAGCAACTTTTCACGTTTTGTCATTGTGGGTATGCAACTTAAATCCTGTGCATTATATGTAAGTAACTTTTATTTTTGATCGAATAATGTAACGTTTTACTGGCTTGCAAGTCAGCCGGTTAACATTTATTTTTTCTTAAATGAGATACACACCTGGACGCTTACATGGATTGTGGCGTAGTGGTTTTTCATAAATGAGACTTTTATTTAAAGGGAAAAAAAAGGTGTAGTTGGTACAGTAATACCCCGATCATTTATACTTGCAAATCATTTACACACACATACACACCTGCTCATTTACACACACACACACACACACACACACATCTTCAAAACTCGAATTGCGGTCCGATCGATGAGCTCCTAACACCGTCGCTGCTATTTCAAGGTATTTGATCATTATTTTTTCAACATTTGTTCAAGTTTTTACTTATCTTCAGTTGTTACATTATTTTTTTTTATCATGAACTTTTTTTTTTAATAAATAAAATTCTTAATTAAAATTTCATGAGGGTTTATTGTTATTTATGGTTTTTGTTGTATATATTGTAGAAATGGATGAGTTTAAACGCTATAAGCTAAACGTTCA
>JAOEHQ010046068.1:0-11852 GCA_025447715.1 Asclepias incarnata
ACCCCTGAGATCTTGTGCCATTCAATAATGTCCTTAATCGAAAAGAAGAATATAGGCCCAGCCCTACACCATATCCCGACTTTATACCAAACTTCAGAAGAGAATTGACATCCGCAAAACAAGTGATCGACATTCTCGTCCCAACTATTGCACAAACTACAAGCCAGGGAATCTACATACACATTACGGACCTGCAGAGCAACCGAAGTCGGGATACGATCCATCTCCGCCCTCCAAATCAGAATGTTACATTTTTTGGGAACCCAAGAAGACCATTTTTACTTAACAAATGAAACTTCTGTTTTTTTTTTTTATTATTGTTTTTTTAATTAAAAAAAATGGTAGTAATTTATTTAAAACCAATCTGTTTATTAGAAAAATCATATAAGATTTCATAAATTTTACAATCTGATTATATATATATAAAAAAAAACTATACAGACATTCAAATGCACATAATTGACGATGAATAATATAAAATAAAATGTATAATAATAATAATAATAATGTATGTTAAAGAGATTCAAATGGTGCAACTTGAAGGATATTTAGTTCGTCGTGTCATCGTAGTAAAGTCATACGTTTGAGTTCAAAGTGATGAAAGAAATGAGTTGGGATATGGACCACTAACTTTTGACGTGACCACTTTATTTAATATCATAAATATGGTATTTTAGATTCAAGGAAACCAAGGTTCTATTATTATTTGAACAATCGTCCCTTAACCTGTTGAGAAATTGATAAGCTACTTGCCCGTTGGGGGAAGGAAGGAAGCAAGTCAGTGAATATTTATCAAATTTTTTGATAAATGTTCGCTCAAAATTTTTCATCAAAACAATTACATACATTTCACGAATTTTATCTATTCCCTTATGATTAACATTCAGTTTTTAGGTTTTAGGGTTCAATATTGGGGTTTTAGAAAGCCAACATTCGTAAAATTTAACAAAGACCTCCTCAAATATATTGATGCATGTTTCGTAACCGATGATTATCGGTGTTTGTTAGAATTGATAGCACGGTCAAGGTGGAGTCTATTGATGCAGTTTTGTCGCCGTTGTTGTGCAATTCAGGACAACGAGCGAACTTGACAATTGAACGAACTTGGTCCCAAGAACTTAAGCAAGTTCGTGGGCCAACAAACTTAGTTAGTTAAGTTCCTTGGGCCAAGCCAGTGAACTTGTCTAGGTCGTAGCCTATATATGCATGTGTTTTGTTAGGGTTTTGGGAAGAGAGTTGTAGCAGTTGTTCATCCTTCACGAAAGATGCGAGGGATCTTAGAAAGTAGTTCTTAGGCTAGTCTTGTGTGTTGACCCGAGGCTCTTAGGCCGAAAATTTATTATTATTGAGCCGTCTCTGTAATTTCTAATCCATTATTATTAAGATGTATACCCCTTATGGATTGTAATCCATAATGATTATTATATACATAATCTTACATGACACTTGCAACACCATCCATTTGTATTCACCCATATGAATTAAGGAGTTTTTGTATATTATTCTATCCCATTCCTACTTGTTTATGTTTGTTTAATGTTCGTTTGATTGTGTCTAACCTTATAAGCGAGTCTAGGAGGATTTCGCATTCTTAGACATTGTACAGATCTTGTATTCGATCATTCAATCCTGGGCTTAACAAAAATCCCTTAAAATGTTAATAATAGGAAGTGTCGTGCGCCTGCCACATGTCTTCTTATCCACCCCTGTTTCCCTAGTCCAATCGTGATGCAGCTTAATTGTAGTATGATACACCTTAACACGATGAACCTTTTTTTGTCTTGTTTTTTTTTTTTTTAATTCTTTTTTCTCCCTTTGTCTTTCTTTTTTTCCTTTTATCTTTTGTCCTTTTTTTTGGCTGTTATCATTCTTTTTTATTTATTTTTTTCCGCTTAAAAAAAATTGTCCTCTATGTACTTAAGGTGCATCAAAAACAAATTTCACTACATCAGAGTAATTTTGTGATGTATGAAAATTTTTTAATACGATGGTAATGTACAGAGTTTGTTTCTTATATTTCTAAAACCGTAATTGGTCAACCATAAAGGGTATTGGATGCAGTTTGGAACTGGACGCAATTTTGATACTGGACCAAGTGTCTGGCTAAAGTGCTCACAGTACAATGTTAAGTTGCATCACATTTTATTTATTTTTTGTTTTCTTTGATTTTTTTAATAAAGAAATAGGGATTAAGAATGGACGCATTGTTTGTTTTTTTTAAAACCATAAATGATCAACCCTATAGGGTCTCGGATGCAGTTTGAGATGGGATGTAATTTGTAACTAGACAACGTATCTTGCTAAGTTGCATTACAGTACAACTTAAGTTGCACTACAATACAACTTATGCCGCATCACATTTTTTTTATGAATTCCTTGATTAATTTTTTTTTTATAAAAGAAATAAGGTTTGGGAATAAACGCGGTTTGTATTTTTATCTTTCTAAAACTTTACATGGTCAACCCTAAGGGGTACTTAACGCGGTATTGGGACTGGACACAAAGTTTAACTAAACCAAATTTCTAGCTAAGGTGTATCACAGTACAATTCATGCTACATTACAATACAACTTGAGCAATATTACAAATAAGCTAACTTTTTGTTTTTTATATTTGAATTATTATTTTTTGTATTTATTTTCCTTTTAAATCCTTATTTCTTTTTCTTTAGAAAAATAATCTCTATTATAATTTATATACTACCTATAACTTTGATTTTACTTTTTGTTTGACTTAAAATTTTGTTCATGTTTTTATGTTGTGGCGTCGATTGCTTTTCGTTCTTTGATTTGAGTGTATATTTGGTTTTACCATGGGTTTACTTACTTTGTTTTAATTTATATGTTTTTTACCTCACATGTTATATTTGATTATTTTCAAAATCTATATTATATTTTATGTCATATGTGTATGTTGTTCTAAACTAATAATATGGAACTAGGTCATTGTTATTGACTAATTGATGCATGATATATGGTTCTAATAAAATGTGTATTCATAGTTTTATTTATAATTCATTGTGATTAAATTATAGTTTTAATAATCATCGTTTTACAATGATTTCCAGCAAACCGTACATTTCACGGGTATAACATAGTTTCATATATAGTGTCACTCTCGTTGTCAATAACAAATAACTTGTATTAGTAAATATGATTCAATATCGAATGAAACTGATATAACTGACAAAACAGCCAATTGAATTGACATTCTATTATTGAGAATTTTTAAAATACAATAAGTACCCTTATCTCAAACTTACATGACCGCAAGGTAGCAAAATTGAATCTTTTTTTTATATAATTTTATTGAAGTTTTCTTCTGTTTGTATTTTGCATGGGCTGTGTATGTGTTGTGGACCAAAATAGTTCATGGACTACATTCACCAGCTGGTTAACAGTGACCCAAAAGCGCCAGTCTCAATCCATTTTACAAGAAGTCAAAAATCATCCATGATTTTCTAGCTATTGCAATATTCTGATTTTGACATAAACTGGAATTATATTTATTTCGATCAATAAAGTCAATTGCGATTAGAAAATGCCAACAATAAACATCATCCTAATGATACATCGATAATATTCCGTTGAGGTGACAATTTACAATAAGGTCTTGCTAAGTACAACCCTTAGGGCTGTACTTACCATAAAATAGTTGTACATTTACCATAAAATTCAGAGGATATGCTTTTGATATAAAAAGTACAATTTTTTTATGCACGTTAACTACAGCCCTTAAGACTGTATTTAACATTTTCAAGGGGTGTGCTGTATTTATGCACGTTAACCTACAATTACAACAGTTTATATGGGATCAAGCTAAACTACATTATCAAGCTGGGTCATACAAAACCGACCTAACCTAACAGGCTAAAATATTAGTTATTGTTTTCTTGGTAAGCAATCATTTTGAATATTTAACACAATGATCATCTAATATATATACTCCTCCCGTATCAAAATTATTGTATACAGACTAGAATAACATAGTTTAAAAAAAATTGTAAACATTATATTGTGTCACTAATAATATTTGATATTTAGCTTTTAAATGATTCGTGATTGATAAATTTTGCAAGTGGATAGTTATTTTGAGATATCCCAAAACAGAAAGGTATACAATAAATTTGACACGGAGGGAGTATTTTAGTATTGTGTGGGTAAGTTTTCAATCACAAATTGTCTTTAACACGTCAACAACCATTAACTGATATAGTTAACTTTGATCATGATCAGTTTAAGTTGTTAATCAATCTTTTGTTTTCTAAATTGTTTCGATTTTGAAAATGTCAAAAACTCAACAATGTTACAACACTTTTGTTTGATGTCTAACATTCTTTCATATTAAAATTACATTTTCCCTCACTATCCTAGCTCGTAAATAATAGAAGGCATTGAATTTTTATCACGACATTAGTCTATTTTGTTTTTATTAAAATGCACGAGCATAAAATACTAAAGATAAAAATAATAGTTTTAGAGTATGCCTATGCAAAGCCAAAAAAAATGGAATTTTGTAATTGAGTCTAGGGTTGCTGTAAATGTGATTGAGTGATACAAGTTTACCAAAATTGTGACACACACACACACACACACACACACACACACATATATATATATATATATATATATATGAAAAGTTATTTTAGGGGTTCTTAATATATTTTTTCCCTATATATTAGGAACCCCTAAAATGTCAGAAACCTTTAGGAATTTTTTTAAATTAAAATTAAAAGGGTATTTTAATAAAATCATTTATCATTTATTATATAATTGCTTACACATGTTCATATGACTATTTATGTACATTTGATCACCAACTATCTCATGAAACATTTATTTACAAAATACTTGCATACATATGTTCGACTTGCATACATATGCTCATAGAACTATTCATGCACGTGTGATCATAGAATCCATGTCTCCACATAATTGTATAACGGATGAAGATCCATGTCTCCGCATAATTGTAAAATCGAAAATTGCACCTAAATAACTCAAAAAATGTAAGTCCCTAGAACAGGATCTACAAGGCTATTGATTCTATGATTATCGTGCGAAATCCGACAATCACACAAACACGACAATAACGAAGATTAAACACACGCGAGATCACAGAAACCAGTTGTATATTGATTATAACAATTTTACAATCAATCAACAACCTATAGAAACTATGTGAAAATAAACTTACAATATGAAAACCTTAATCTCAATTCTAACCTAATTGAGATTATATATATGGACTAATGGGCTCAACCAAATTTAAGCCATTAACTTTGGTCCGGCCCACTTTAGTTTCAACCAAATCTGAAACTTCAGATTTGTTCGAAACTAATTACATAACTGATAAAGACAATAAACAATAATGACACTTTAACGACTACGACTTCTAGAATGCTGTTGTCACAGAAACCATGCACTAACATTATAGTTATGTTGGAGTGCGGAATCCTCCAAGATAACCTTTCGATATTACTAACGAATTGTTATTGAATAAGCTTTTATGATTGATCACAAGATATGAACAACCCTAAAGCAATATGGTTTGTGTATGCAGAGAATGTACGTGTATGTGTATGAACAAATAAGTGATTAACCTAAAATACGTATTAGGTTTTAGTATATATAGTATGCATGCTCGAAGTTCGTATGGACTAAGCCCAAATGAGGTTCGCATGCTTAGGTCAAGGCCCAATGGGCTTACTGTATAAAACGAACTTCGTATGTGAATTATATATAAAACGAACTTCGTATCAAGTCTGGTCAAACGAACTTCGTATGACAAAGTTCGTATCATGTAGTTCGTTTTAGCTAGGTTCGTTTCTCACACTTAGCAAACACATAATTATGTATTTATCATGTACCAATATTGAATATAATAAACACAATAGATAAAACAATATCAAAGCACAATGTTTATATTCAATGTATATTACGGACTCGATAAAGTGAAAGACAAAACTATCTAGATTGCTATCTGTCACTAAACATGTCCTAACAAACTCCCCCTTGACATTAGCTTCTAGATGTCTTCAAAAATCATCAAGTCCTTAACGATATCGTAGATTATTAGCATGTAAGTCTTCTTTCAAGAACAATCAGATCATCTTTTGATATTTCTCTAATTCAGGAAACATTAAGTCATTACTAGCACTTTGAACGCTCTTTAATCTTTTCAGATCCTTTCTTGGTAGATTAACAAGTTGCATAGGATCGTGTATCCTCAGAATATCTTTGTAACATTGATCCTCACCAGCTTCCATGTACATCTCACCTGTAGCAGCATCAATCCCCAGTTATCCATATTTTGTAACATATTATGCGGTCATTTCTTCAACGGTATCTTCTGTAACACATTCACCTTCGGCCAATATGTTGTAACTTTAAGTGCATCACTGGATGTTGGTCCTGGAATCTTGATCTTCTTAGCCTTTGCTGGTTGAAATGCGGACTCTTCATTATTTGGATTTACAGAGATCCGTAGATAACGATCGTTCTTGATACGTTTCTCCCAAGTGTAAGCAAGAGCGAAATCCGAAGGATTCACTAACTTGTTCACGGCTAGACCATCAAAATCTGCTCTAGGTAAAGAATTAAAGCATTTCTTGAGTGGTAGTAGGTACTGGCATCCATCTCTTTGCTTAATAACAAACAAATTAAACTGTTCATTGTAGAACCAACTGATGATCTTGTTTCCTAATCGCAAGCAATTTGGATCTTTGATCTTTGAAAAGTATCTAGTTGGCAACTTCACAGTTTGATTATACCAATCTGGATGTCTATCATACCCTGGATCTGGTTCTGTTCTTGGATCTATGTGAGCTTCATCATTGTCTGATCCTGAATCGCTTTCAATGTCTTTATTCTCTTTGACATCGAACACAAATCCTTTACCTTCTGCATTGTATATCGTAAAGCTCAGTTTGAGATCAACTCTTAAATTGTCTTCGTTTTCTCAGCTTGATATGCAAACAGGTCTGGATTCAATTTCAATTCAGCTTCATAAGAAAATTTATGACCATCTCTAATTACAAAAGCATTCCAATCCGGAGCTGGTATAAATTCTCCATCTTCAAGGTCACTAGCTTCATTTTCTGATTCAGATTCATAATCATTTTGACCCTCTGAAGCAGGGATGGGCATGGGACCGGTCCCGTCCCGTACCGGTCCCGGTACCGACGGTACCGGTCCGGAAAATCACAAAAATGTGGTACCGGTCCCGGTCCCAATCCCGCAAACCATCAAAAACCAATACCGGTCCCGATCCAACTTGGGACTCGGTACCACTTCCTGGTACCGGGACGGGACTCGGGACTTGGGATTTTCCGCTCATCCCTACTCTGAAGATTCAGCTGATTCTGGTACATGATCATCAACAAAACGTTCTGATTCCATTTCTTCTTCTGCTTGTCTGACTGCTTCATAAACATTGCGATCAAATCGATGCTTAGTTCTTTGTTCACGATTACTAGACATTGTGTCTTCACTATCTTCATCTTGAGTAGTCTGATCTTTAGATGAACTTGATGAATTTGAAGAACTATCGTCATCATTAGAAGTATCTTTGTCAGTAGAAGAATCTTTTTCAGTTGAGGAATCTTGAGCTTTATCCAATCGATCAATGTCAACATCTTCATTATCAGGTTCGGTGGATTGATCTAGCTTAGTATCAGAACTTTTCGTCTCTAAATCTTCTTGATCTTGAGGTGTCGTTGATGTCCCTTCGTCTACAACATCATCTTGAACCGGCTCCTCTTGATACAAGACAATCTATCTACATGTATTTTGTTGTTGTTGTTGCTGTTGACTGGCATCTTTAGCAGTGTCGGGATCATCATTTTGATCATCATCCTTTTTCTTTTTCAGGTCGTCACCCTTGCAGCTAGATTCACCAAGCATACCCTTTCTCTTCAGAATTTTGGTGATTGCCCTGTCAAGATCTTCTCTTGGAAGTTCAAATCCAGCATCAACAATCTCTTGAAGATTCTCTGCCTTCAAGTTCAGCTTCTTTATACTTTTGACTGAATCATTATGACACAATCTGTCTTGTTCAGCCGTCATCTTCTCCTTATCAAATTCAGCAACCATTTTCTCGATTAATTTCTTCATATCAAACATTTCTTTGGCATGCTCTTTTCTCTCTTTCTCTAACTCCTTCCTTATGGTGTTAACCTGCATTTCTAACACCTTCATCTTACCCTTCAGCTCCCCAATTTCAACTTCTGGTGGGACTCGCATGCTGGACAGGCTTGACGAATTAAGAGTTAGCTTAGGATTCATTACCGAATCCTTCATAACATAAGGAAAAGGAATTTTAGGAACAAGATAGTTAAACCTTTGAGTTCCAGATGACATTGGCATGTCCAATGATATAGGTGGCCTCACTGCGGTAGTTGGTTGAGCAGTTTGAACAGTAGCAGTGCAGTAGCAGCAGTAGTAGTAGTTGTAGCGGTAGCAGCAGAAGGACTCTGAATAACCAGTGGAGTTGAAGAAGTGCTGGCAGATCTCCTTGGTCGCTTTATCAATGGAGCAACATCTTCATCTGGGATGTAATCAGTATCAACTTCTTTTGCTTTACGCTTTGGCTTTGGAGCTTTCGGCTTTGCCACCATATGAGATCCATGGGTGACCATCTCGTAGCTCTTGTCACTGTCATCATCATCATCACCATCATCATCATCATCACCATCATCATCAGAATCACTGTCATCATCTGCTTTGTCTTAATCTTTATCTTGATCAGCAGGTCTCTTTCCTTTGTCTTCCTGATCATCTCCACCAACATCACTAGCACCAACACCACTAGTACCTGCATCATCGACTCTCTCAACTGATGCATCAGGACCCTCACCGATAAACTCATCAACCTCTCTCAACTCTCTTTCAAGTTCAGCTCTTCTTTCAGCTTCTGGATCAGGTTGATAATCTTCAACTTGTTGACTCAGGTCATTTGGATCCACAGCTCTATTTATTATTTCAGCAGCAGCTTCAACATTCACTCCAGCTTGATCTAAAATGTCATTAACAAACTCATCGTCAACTTGAGCTTGTTCTTGAATAGGTTGTTGTGCTTCTTGAGCTTGTTGTTGTTGTGGTGGTACTTGTTGTTGTGCTTCTTGAGCTGGTTGCTGTTCTTCAGCTTCAACGACTGGCTCAACTTGACCTTGTTGCCAGTGAATAATGAAATCATCACTTGGAGTTCTGTATTTAATGTTCAACACCGCACGAAATAATTCAACATCTTGTGCATTGGGGTCGTTGTCAAATCTTTTCATTAAAGCATTATAACCCCTGATAGTAATAGCATTCACCCTCCAATCGGAACCTTGGATCTCTAGTTTCGGAAGGCGAGTAGTGATGATCTTCATGACGAATCTGGGATACAAAAAGAAGCAATTTGCTCCCTTGGTTGTGATCTGCTTCCCGAGCTCATTGAAAAAATACTTTGAAAAGCTGTATGGCTTGTTATAAACAACCACCACCATCTGAGATTGTGTTTCTTGACTCATGGAGTCAAAACCGGTTTTCTTGCTACTCAAACTCACAGTAAGAGCGTGAGTTAAATACCTCCATCTCCCGAAAAAGCTTTTCTTAAACTTCGTTATTCTATTGGGATCATCGGCTGTAAATCACATCTCCTGAATGCACCATCAATCACTGCTCTATCAAACACAGTAACTCCCCCAGCTCCACCTTCTTGATCTTCAGTACCCAATAGCAAAATCTGTCGAAGGTCAGCAGCAGTAAATTGAATATGTACGCCATTAACTCGAGTATGAATGACATTTGTTCTTTTGTCATGTCTGGCATTAGCCCAAAACTCGGTGATTCGAGCTTGATCCAATATAGGTGAATAAGTCAAAGCATGATTGATTCTTGATTTACCAAGAAACCTAAACATCTCATGAAATGGTCCGGTTCCAGGTTGGTTCTCACTTAAATTGATAACATAATTGTGCTCAGGTGTGAATATTCTTGCCATTGCTGTTAAAACATATAAATAAAGTTACTAAGGCATAAAATAACGATATTCATAACAACCATATAAGCATTAATGGCACAATTCATATGATTAAATAGAATAACTTTCAAAATTATGATTAAATCAGTAATTTTCTAAGTCATGTTTAACTAAATATCAATATCAAAATGAACATATAGCAGTTTCGGTTCGTTTCAGGGTATATACAGTTCAGGTTCGTTTGAGGTAAAGCTCGTTTGAGGCATAAGCCTCGTTTGAAGCTCCAGGTTCGTACGAGGCATGAGCCTCGTTTGAAGCACAAAGCTCGTACGGGTACGAGGTTCGAATGGGGCTATACGACCACTGTTCATCTTCTTCAACCTCTAAAAATTTAAACACCCTCAAAATTAACAAAAACTACATCAATATGATCTACATACTGCGATTATCATAACCCTATGTTCGTTTTTGCCTAAAACTTAGAATCAAGGAAGAAATCCTAAAGTTTAGTTCGAAAAATTTTGAAATCCTTTTCTATGATTCCTAGTTAACATGGCAACTACATTACGATCAAAACATATACCTAGATTCGACTTTCGAAGATGTACACAAATATATAATCAAAAGAACACGAAATAGAGTCTTGGTATGAAATCGAAAGTTAAGGTCCGTATGGTTTTATATGTGTGTATAAAGTGAAACGAGGTTCGTATGAAAGTATGTGAAACGAGGTTCGTATTAGGTAATATATAGAAACTTATTTTGGGCCCAAACTCTCAAACGTGGTTCGTTTGGGCTTGGCCCAAACGAGCTTCGTTTCAACTCTGTGAAACGAGGTTCGTTTCACTCCAACACGAAGTTCGTATTGAATACTTGCAGATGAGGTTCGTTTTGTACTTCGTTTCAGAACCTGCACACTTTCACAAACACTTAAAAAGAATTAGATATCCTGGAAATCTGTATAATATTCAAAATCAAATATTCTTATAATAATACACTTTCCCAAGAATCTTTCTAACGAACATCAAGTATTATGCACTCCCCTTTAATCTATGATATTAAATCACATTAACAACAGTATCCAAATGCATAACTTAAACTTTCCTTTGCTTGAACTGCACATCTCAACAAACATATCAAATTCTTGAAAACACAAAAATGATATTACAACTGCTTTGTTGCATAATGCAAGTTTTTATGATTAATGATTATCGAAGTTTAACAGAATTGAATGCAACGGTCAAGGGGAGACTGTAAGTGCAAGAAAAGTAATTTCCTGTAAAGCACCCTTTTAGACCATTTAAATCCTTTTGTGTAAATCACAATTTAAAACTTTTCAAGATAATCATAACAACCATTTTAAAACTATGAACAGCACTGTGTTCATCATTTTCCACACACCAAATCCAATCAAAATAACTTCTTTAGCTTCTATCTGGTTAACTATTGCATATCGTCACTACTTAGTTTATTCGATGTTCATAAAGAACGCAGTTGAGTCCTCCCAGAAACTAGATTCTATGTTGACTTTGTCTCTCGAGCAACTAAGAACTTTTACTCAAAATACTTAATCATTTTTTCAAAATTTGTAAAATTGAAAATAACTAACAATAATTAAGTTGAGTTCAGCCACTGCAGATTAGATCAGCTTAGCAATTACATAAGTCTGCAAATGAGAAACATTCTCTTATTATTTGTTATGAACTATGACCCATTAACGATTACCAGTATGTTTATCCTCTTAAACATTCGGTACGTCCAATTTCCTTTTGAGTGTAAACACTTTCAGCATACCCTGGTCAAGGACAATCACCATGTAACCCGAGTAGCCTAATATGTCACATTATTATTTGCGAACTTAAGTGACCCACATTCAGATATACTCT
>JAOEHQ010046069.1:0-11852 GCA_025447715.1 Asclepias incarnata
TGGAGGGGAAAACTCACCCAGGCCCACCATAGGTGGAAATTAAATACCTGTGGCCACCCCAAATATGCCTAGGGTAGAACTCGAACCCCTGACCTCTTGTGAGGAAATAGACCTCCTTGTCATTATCTAAATGGTTATTTTTAAAATTTAACATATGACAAAAATTTTGGACCCTCATTAAGTTGTAGTATTGTAAGAAATTTTGAAAATTTGCGCTCCAACGTTCAAAAGTGTAACACCGGGGACTTGGGTTACTCGTGAAATATCACTGTCATGTGAATCTATTGAAAGTCAAGCTCCCCCTCATTTTTCAAACTTTTTTCACTTTTCAGCCCCCATTTTTTACTATATTTCATTTTCCAGCTCCAAAAGTTTCATTTTTAATTCTAAATAAATCCCATACCAATCCACTGCTTAAAACCAACATCCAGTGAAATTGAAATTCATAAAGTCACTATTGTGCTTAAAAGTAAAAAGATATTGTAAATTTTTTTTATATAATGTAAAAGAATTTTATAATCATTAGGCTACTTTTACATTGTGTGAACAAATTTTTTAAAATTATCATTCAATGTAAAAAGATTTTTACAATGATCATTGTTTAATATAAAGTTAACTTAAACTCATTAACTGACTGACATGGTTTTTGAAGTTTGATTTTGTCTCATTTTTGAAATTTAGTTTGAATAATTAATATTTATTAGCCCAAAAAAAAAAAAATGAAAAACTATATATATCATATTAAAGTCATATTTTTAACACCAGAAAAATCCCGTTACAAAAATTTATGTATTTTATTTATTTGGTTTTGATTACTAATTCATATCTTTATGTCAGAAAAAACTATAGAAAAAATTTACATGTCAAAAATGAAAATTAAATTAAAAAATAGGCCGGTTTTCTTTTGTTGAAGTTTATGTTAAATAGTAAAGATCTCATAGTTGGTTACAATAAATAATAATTTTAATTTTTTATTCACACTGTATAACTTTTAACTTTTAAAAGACTTTAATACATTTTAGTAAAATAAACCCCTAAAATAGTCTTAAAAGTTTTATGGTAAAAATGTAGCTTTAAGAACTTGGACTAACACATATCATTCATATTAGAATAACAATCGTGTATAGTTTTCACAATCATATCAATTTAAAAATATTACATTTGTCAAGATTATATTCTTATATTTAATTTACAAATAATTTTTACCAAGACATATATTACAAGTCAGAATTCTTTTTTTCTCTATCCCTTTCATATTTGTTAATCAGATCACCTCAAATTTGTAACCAACATTTTAAAATATAGCATTTCTTTATTCCTTCTATTAAAGAAAGTTATTGTGCTTGATGAGGGACTACAATGTAGGTTAAAAGTAAAAATGGATAAAAATACAAAATAACATAAAGTATGAGGGCAAAAAATGTAGCTCTACAAAACTAAGATCCCATATCTTGTTGCCCCTATAAATAAGGAAACATTCTGCATACACAAAATCATATCATATTGTTCTCTTCTTGTGTCACACTTTTACATCTTTCCACTTACAATTCCTCATCATTATGCCTTGTTGTTTAAGTGACCAAATATATTTAAACCCCATGTCTCTCTTTTGACACCCTTTCTTTACACTTTTATATCACCTTTTAAATCCCTTATTCCCTTCAAACTTCAAAAAACCAACTTCCAAAATGCAGATTTCTACATGGGTTTTCAAAATCTTGATCATTTTTTTAGTTTACGTTACCGGGCTGTCACGAGCCCAGACGTGTTCCGAAGTTGATAGAACAGCGCTTCTTGGGTTTAAAGCAAGAATCTTGAAGGATACTACTGGTATAATGTCTTCATGGATTGGTAAAGATTGTTGTAGTGGCGGTTGGGAAGGTGTTCAATGTGATAGCGTCACTGGGAGAGTGACACAACTTGTGTTACAAAGGCCATCTGATAAAGATATTGGTATTTACATGAAAGGTACTCTTTCTCCTACTTTGGGTGACTTGAAGTTCTTGGAGATTTTGTTGATTAGTGGGATGAAGAGGCTATCTGGAACGATTCCATCGAGCTTTTCGGGTCTTGTACGTCTTACTCAACTTGCTTTGGAAGATAATTCACTTGAAGGGACTATCCCTTCAAGTTTAGGCCAACTACCTTTACTTCAAACACTCTCACTTAGTGGCAACCACTTTACCGGCCCAATCCCGCCTACCTTGTTAAAGTTAAACAAGCTTTTCCAGCTAAATTTAGCAAAAAACTCATTCTCGGGTCCCCTTCCACCGGCTATGGGAGGCTTGGCCCGTTTGCAGTATCTTGATTTGAGTTACAATAAGTTATCGGGCTCCATTCCTGTCAGTTTGGGCCAACTGTCACAATTAACACTTCTTGACGTTTCACATAACCAATTATCAGGTGCAATACCTGATTCATTGTGCAACTTGTTGAAGCTTCTTGACTTGTCATTGAGCAACAATCTGTTGACCGGTCAAGTGCCATCACGTATAGGGCGACTCAAATCTCTCACTACCCTTTCTTTAGGTTCCAACCGGCTCGTTGGTCAAATCCCGGTGTCTATATCACAATTACAGAACCTGTGGTACCTTAACTTATCTAGAAATGCACTTTCCGACCCTTTGCCTGGTTATGCATTATCTAAAGGTATCCCTTCTCTATTGTCCTTAGACTTATCTTACAATAAGTTCAATTTTGGTACCATTCCAAAATGGATTACAAGCAGACAGTTGTCAGATGTCAGATTAGCTGGATGTAATCTCAAAGGGTTGTTACCAATCTTTACAAAGCCAAATTCACTCTTTTTTATAGACCTTTCTGATAATCATTTTACAGGAGGGCTACCGGGTTACTTTCGGAAGATGTCTAACTTACAAAATATCAAATTGTCAAACAACCAACTTAAGGCCAATCTATCACAAATCATACTACCAAGCGGGCTTGCGTTACTAGACCTCCACTCGAATCAACTTTCAGGGTCATTATCAGGACTATTGAGGTCAGCAGGCGGTTTCTTGGAGACCATTGACTTGTCCAGCAATCAAATCACGGGCAACATTCCAAGTACAATTTCAAAGCTTGTTAAACTCAAGAAGTTGGATGTTTCAAGGAATCATATAACGGGCACAATTCCGCCAAGTTTGGGAAATCTGTCAAACTTAGGATGGCTAGATGTATCAATCAACTCAATTGGAGGTAAAATACCAACTAGTTTGTTGGTGACTCAGCTAAGGCATGCCAACTTCCGGGCAAACAAGCTATGTGGAGAAATCCCGCAAGGAAGACCATTAAACATCTTCCCTCCAGTTGCTTATGCACACAATCTTTGCTTGTGTGGAAAGCCCTTGCCACCTTGCAAGCAAACTTAAACCATATGGTGACTCGGGTTGGGCCAGTAGAATGCTGACTCATTGTATACGTAACAGTTCGACAAGAGAGATCATGTTATCTGTTTTGTTATAAGTTTGTTAATTTTAAGCATTAGGATAGATGGTGTCATAATTCCATGAGAGCAATAAATTAAATCATGCTAAAGTTGTAGGCAAATGCTTGTTGAATTCAAAAAGAAATATAAATCAAGATCTCTTTGAGTACTAGCATTTTTATTTTATTTTTGAAAGGCAAATATCCACACACAATCAACACATATTTACACATTCGTCCAAAGTGGGACTCGAACCCACAACCTCTTGTTTGTTGGGTCACCTCGATACTGCTAGGCTAAAGGCCTTTTGGTACTACTACCTATTTTTATCATTTCAAACCCCACAATGGAAATAAAAATGCAAAAATGTACTTGAGCTTTTTTGATTATATTCATCATCACCCAACACTTCAGGCTTTTCTTTTCTTTTCTTTCCTTGAGGCTGAAGAAGCTTCATCATAATCATTTTATTCTCCATCCTGTAAAGTAAGTAGTACAGGTCATATTCTTCAAGTAGCTAGACGACACATTTTATATACAAAAAAAACATTAGATAATTAATGATTCTTTAAAGTTGGCGGAAAATAAAGTAGAAATCTTGCAACAAAATAGTCTCATTGTACTAAAAGTTCCACCATACCATGGGTCTCTTTGTCTTCATACTAGTCTAGCCATTTAAAGATAACCCTTCCTTTTTTACTGCGCAACGTATCAAGAAAGGGCCGGTTTTCATAAGATGAATCAAAATGCAAGATGCCGAAAAAGGCTGATTCAAAAAGCTTAAACTAGCCAATTTGTCATTGAAAACAAATGGCATCAGTTTGCACAATGATTGCCATTAAAGTTATTCAACTTCAGGCCGCCGGTTTGAGCCCGTTTCAAAATTTTAAATTCCTGACCTTCTGTTGTTGGTAGTCTGCAGGGTTCCACAACATCCTTTTCATCACTAATCTCGGCCATCTTAAACTACACAGCAATTTTGAGGATCTTAAACAGTCACAGTCTTTTCATCAGCCACCCGATCAAAGCATCTTTAAATCCGTTCCTTCATCTACTCAAATTGTATTCCTCACCGATCAAACCTCGACTCAATGGCCTGCTTGTTCCGCCATCAAATCCAACTATATTTCTCCAATCTTTAGGTCCTCACAACAGGGATATATGCACAAATGTGCACTATTTTGCCCAGTTGGCCAGCCACCAAAAAAATGATGCTTACAGCCTTCAACACCACATCCTTCTTAACAAAACTTAATTTACATGACAAAAATGTAATTCAGGGATTTAAGATAATTAGGAAATAATTTTGGATTTTGGCGCCAAAAATAACAGGATTATTAAGGAAAAACAATGCTTTTCCCAAATTAGAAATCACAGCATATTTAATTGGGTGTAGACATAAAAAAAATAATATAACGTACAAACCCGTTGAAAAATTTAGATCACATGTAGCAATATGGTATTGTTAGGATGAGACATTCATAAACAAAGCATCAAAACAAAATGTGAAATATATGGAGACACTGATCAGATTTTTAACTATTTTTATATAAGTGAGTGTCTTAGTTCTAACAGTGATACGGGTACAAGTGTAGTGAAACAAGCTATCATTTATTTAGAGGCCCAAGATAGAGTTACAAAAAATGTCTCACTAAAATGGGTATAACTTGAGCTACAGGGCTCCGTTTTCAGCGTATCACCAGTCAAAACGACCGGTGGAACGAGGAGCATGTTTCTACAAACTGCCGTAACCTCCGGGCCTAAAAACGCCTTTTTCTATTAGTTTTTAGCCTTTTATGCATTTTTTTAGTTTTGTTGGACTTTGTTTTTGTTATAGCTTTCAGCCCATTTGTATTTTGAGGCCTAAACGAATTTTGCTTGTATTTTTATATGCTTGTAAACCATTGGAGATGATCAGTCATCCATTATATGAAAAATTATTTTTCTCTCTAAACACTAGTGTGTGTTTGTGTATGAAATTTTTTTAATTTTCGGTATTTTTTTGAATCAACTATTATTAGAATAATTGTTCCTGGTATACTTGTGAATCAACAGGTTTAATTAGTTATCTCAATTTTCAGTCTACATCAAACAGTATTCAAGGCGACCCCAGTTTTGGGCTTTATTCCCATGAATCATGATAGACACAATTTGTGGATTTTTAATTTTTTATAGATACATTTAAATGAATAATATCCCTGAGTTAAAATAAATAAATAAATACTTACATACTTTGTTTCTTTTTTTTCTTTTTCTTTCTAATACATCCCCACATAATTTATTTATTTTTTATTAAATAAACACCAAGTTGTTGATCAAAATTCTTTTAGAGCATGCACCTGTTGGATCAAGATTACAAAGATAAGAACAATGTACAATATGTCTCATGGTACATTTTTTTTCCAACTTTTTTTTTTTTTGAAGTATTCATTTTATAAAATTTGATGTTAGATTACACATTATATAATTCTCTCATCACATTCAACCATATTATTTAAATTAGAGTTTTACTAGTGACAACACATAATTGACTGCATTAAAATTTGTAGTTCATTGTTAGGAAATTTATAGGTTTATGATCTATTAATTAAAATAGATGTATTTACTGAAAACACTATCATGATATATTTACTAATGTCTTATAAATAAATAAATAAGAGTTTATGATCTAAAATAATAATTTACTTTTCAAATGTTCCTTCTAAGTTATTAAATTTATTCCTTTTTAAGCTATAAAAATTTACAAATGTATCCCACTTTCAACATCTTATAACTAAATTCTTGTGATATAGGTCCCAAATTTGATAATATATGATGGTGAATTTCTTCAATTTTTATAGACGTTCCTTGAGTTCTCTTAAAAATGGTTTTAAATATCATTGTAACCATCAACTTTCTATAAATCACATTCACTTAGAGGACTCCCAATAGGGCTCATAAGTAAGCTTATCACTTTCCTCATTGGTTATTAACACGTAAGCATATTTTTACTGACACACAACCGACACAACACTACCAATGGACCTGATCACAATAACTTAAAAAACACATATTTATAAAATAAAGACATTACATTAATAATAAAAACATTACATTAATAAAATATTTGTATAAATATTTGAGAGAATTGTATAAAATGGGTATATGATTTTAGAGAGAAATTGAGAGAATTGGTAGTGAATTGGAAGTGATTATTGTTGTTGTATATATACAGGAACAGAGCCAGGACTTTTATCATAAGGGGGCAAATTTAAAACGTTAAGTAGGTAAAAAAAAAATTCTTTTTTTTATATTCTTTTTTAATTTTTTTTTTTAGGGGTCAAAATTTCAAAAATACCCTTAAAATAATTTTTTTTTACATTGTACTAAAATTGAAGTGGGGGAAGTTACCCACACTGCCCCCATGCTAAAACCGTCCCGGTATATATATAGAGTAAAATGTGAAAATAAATAAAAATAAATTTAATATAGAGCTATTGAACGGCTTAAAAAATAAAAATCTAAACGCAGGTCCCCGTTCTTTCATCACAAACTCATCGGTAAACCGATGAGATCAAACCGATGCACAACCGGTTTGCCGGTGCTAGTGGGCGTCGGCTAAAGGGCAAACCGATGAAGCTACTTACGAGCCAACCAATTCAACCCCATTAGCGCCGGTATGAGTAATCTCTAGAGTGTTGTAGAAAAACAGAGTAACTCCAGATTTTCATTGATTGATAATTGATATAAAAGAAGCAACACATTACACACATGTTTTTCCAATTAAAGCATATCATATCATAATTCTCATCCACACATACAACAACTAAACTAACTAACTAATGGCATCCACAGCCTCTAGTTTTTTGCACCCATTCTACGCTACTCCAGTTAAAGCTTCATTACAAAGACAACTTTTAAACAAACCCCACCAGCCAATCATCTGCCAGTCAACCCAAGACCAAACCCAGCTGTCTCGTCGGTCCGTTCTCACTCTTCTTATTGGAACAGCTGCTGTTGCCACAAAGGTCTCCCCGGCCGACGCAGCTTATGGTGAAGCTGGTACAATACTTTCAATCCCAGTCGGTCTGCATGAAATTTTGCATGTTTATATATATATATATATTGGCCATGAAATCAGCTAGCTAGTTGATTATGTAAAGTTTCACAAGCATATAATATATGTAATGAAGTTGGTTTTTGTTAATGCCAGCAAATGTTTTCGGTAAGCCAAAGAAGAATACAGACTTTAAGCCGTACGATGGAGAGGGATTTAAGCTGTCGATTCCGGCTAAATGGAATCCCAGCAAAGAAGTAGAGTTTCCTGGTCAGGTGCTGAGATATGAAGACAATTTCGATACAACAAGCAATCTTGCAGTTATTGTCACACCTACCAACAAGAAATCAATCACTGATTATGGTTCGCCAGAGGAGTTCTTATCCCAAGTAATCACATCAACCATATCTTCTTCTTCTTCTTCTTCTTTTTTTACTATAATTGAGCTCGTATTTCGGTTTTAATACAGGTTTTATTAAGTGGGTTGGAATATGTTCTGGGTTGATTGTGATATGGTCTTTTTGTTTTCAGGTGAACTACTTGTTGGGGAAACAAGCTTACTTTGGAAAAACAGCTTCTGAGGTAATAAAGTTTTGTCAATGATAGATTTGCGAAAATGTACAGAAAACGACTCTAGAAACCGGTACTTTAAGTATTAAGGTGTGATATAGCATTCGTTATTACATATGAAATGTCATTAACTATGGTAATTATATCTGCAAATCTTATATCTTATTGCTAGCAAAATGTGTGTTAATTTTTTTAGGGCTTAGTATTTTAAAATGCAAGAAACTTTACAAGTTTTATCATAGTGGGTATCCAACTTTAATTATGTGCATTGTATGTAAGTAACTTGTTATTTTGATTAAATCATATAACTTTTTTACTTGCACAAATCAAAAACTTGCATGTGGCAGCTCATATGGTTTGCCACGTATACACTTTTACATGATTCGATCAAAATAACAAGTTACTTACATACAATGCACATGATTAAAGTTGGATACCTACTATGACAAAACGTGTAAAGTTACTTACATTTTGAAGTACTAAGCCCTTTTTTTTAACTTATAATCAAGATGGTTGCTGAACTTGAAGTTAACTTACTGATAATATTGTATTTCAGGGGATAGCATTGTGGCATGCCACAACCATCTTGGATAAGATCAACCAGCATAGACCTTCTGCGAACTAGGCGTAACACACACTTGCCAAAACACAAATAAAGAACACACACACACGTATACATATCTTAAATACTGGAATACATGCACATATACGCACACAAACACATCTATCAAGTCACTTTTTGCATAGGCCAAAGGGCTAAAGCGATCAGTTTGATATTGCCTTGTACCCGTGCACTACAACTTAAGGTACACACGTTGGGTTCATTAAACAAAACGATGCAACTTGAGGGTAGGCCACAACAGATATATGTTCTTCATATAACATTCTACGAGTAATATATATATGCTCCGTCTAAATAGATTTGTATTTTATTAAAATGATGGCAGAACTTGCTAATGCTACTAGAGGTGGCAATTGTGAACCATTTGCTAATAAACTGGTCTTTTTGGGTTTTGTTAGATTTCAAACAGGTTAAGTAAAAATGATTAACTTAACATTGAAATGAGTCGAATTATTACAATAGGTGTATATCGCCGAACTGTACTTTTGATGCATACAACCTTATAAACTATGTTTTTCGAACATGTAATGTTTGTAAAAATGTGGTTAGTGCTATCATAATTTAATGTATTAATTACAGATAAGTAAATTTATAATAAATTAAGAAAATTGTTGTGGATTAACCCAGCCCGACACCAATACATCATTAGATGGAGTAGTACCGTCACCATGTGACCACATGGGGCCACAGATGAAGGTTGCATGTCATAGGTTCAAACCTTGCCAAAGGCAAGTGGAGAAACTATATCTTGTGATCCGTGTGTGAGAATGGTGAGTCACGGGGCATGAATTCTATGCGGTGTGCGCTCTCGGTACCAAGACGGTACATGGGACCAGAGGGTTCCCACCCATTTACCCTTTTTTTTAACCCAACCCGACACAACACACACTAGAAGGCTACTCGCTTACTTCTATTGACCTGATTCCGTTTTTAACATGTTACCCAACATGTCTATGAGTCACCTCTCATTTTTACCATGGCATCTCATGATGGTATAAGTTGGTTTTGTGATACTGACAGGGTGGCTTTGAAGAAGATACGGTTGCAACTGCTAATATATTAGAGACTTCAACACCGGTGATCAATGGAAAGAAATACTACTACTTGTCAGTGTTGACTAGAACCGCTGATGGGGATGAGGGTGGGAAGCACCAACTATTCACGGCCACAGTGTCTGATGGCAAACTGTATATCTGTAAGGCACAGGCTGGTGACAAGAGATGGTTCAAAGGAGCCCGGAAATATGTTGAGACATCAGCCTCTTCATTCAGTGTAGCTTAATGTAAGAGCCCTCTGGGCTAAAATAAAAGGGTATTTGATGTCAAAACTATGAGAAAGTATCCCACCAAAGGGATTCATGTATAATAAAATTTGCTATGTTTTGTTTAAACTGTATGTATATTTGAGTTAACAAAGTTGTGTGATCCAAATCTGTTGAAAGTTTGATAATTATATATGGATATATCTACTATTTATATATGTTTCACTAATTGCTGATTTGTCCATTGGAGTTTTGCAAAAGCTAATGGAGTGGATTAAGTACTTAGTTGGAGTGAAACAGTAGCTTCGGTCACTGCTTGGGTTACAATTCGATCTTACCCATTTCCTCAGTTTTATTTGACTATTTTAACATAATTATACTTTGTTCTTTCAAGTTTTTGATAAAAGGTTAGAAAAACCAAATACGGTTCTAGTGACACCAAATGCTTTGTATGTATTGGCATATGTAGATGTGGCCAAGTAGGTGGGTTGGATAACTGGTCAAAGCCGGAACTCAAATGCATCTTTTAACATACGTAAGAATATAAATATCTTCTATCTTCTAATATGATACCTACCAAAATATTGCCAGTGGTTGCAGTCAAGAATCTACTAAGTCCAGCTTGAACATTAGTCGGGCAATCCAAAGAAGAAACATTTCAGTATCAAACTTTAGCAAACTAAATGGATACCAAATTACCAACTATAGCAAACTAAATTGACAAACGTTATGACTATAATTAACAACCATCATGACTATTAGACAATAACTGTTAAGTGATCAGTAACCACCGAATAACTACCAACTGAGAGTAACTGCTTTGTCTGATCATTTTGTAACCGACAAGTCTACTCCTCCAATATCTGATCTAAGTTTATTTCCAACATCAAGCACTGCAAGAAAAAAGAAAGTGAACTAGCTCAATCTAAGATAATGTTGGAATATAAGCATATTAAATTAATATGTAATAATCACGAGTAAACGCAGCAAAAAAATAGATCATGTATAGCATTGATTATTAATACATATTGGAACAGTAGGCCTTATCAATCACCACACTCACTGCAAAGCAGGAAACAAGAGCATTCCACGAGATGTGAACGTATCCGAGAAGCAGTTAATGGCAGCCACCATGATCACCAATGATGCATTAGACCAATTGTAAGGGTTTGGTGGTAGGGGTCCAAATAGAAGGCGATGGATTGTGGGGGAAAATAGAAGGGGGTGGTGGCGAGAAGATGGTGCAAATCATATGGTCCAAAAAACTCGAACAGAGTTTTTGCAAATCAAATGGACACTAGTACCATTTTGTCAAAAAAAAAACCGTTTAACCACTACTGCAAAACAAGTATTTCATCTACATCATTGTTGCGATTTCAACACCCTTCAAAGCCTCTTTTTACCTTTTCTGGCTAATGTTTTTTCTTCAGGGATCTTCAAGCACAACCAGTGGCGGATCTTGAAGAAAGTTACTGAGGGGGGCGAAAGTCATGGAATCCACAAAATAATACTAAAGAAATAATTTTTCGAACGAACTACGGATAAAATATCACTACGGAGCGAAAAAACGGAGGGGGCCGGGGCCCGGGGCCCCCCGGGCCCTAAGATAGATCCGCCCATGAGCACAACACCAAATGGACGGGTGATGATCGAGTTCAATTCAAATATTCAATC
Organism: Asclepias incarnata; assembly: GCA_025447715.1. NCBI lineage: Eukaryota > Viridiplantae > Streptophyta > Magnoliopsida > Gentianales > Apocynaceae > Asclepias > Asclepias incarnata. Next base: position 11,591 of record JAOEHQ010046069.1, read on the forward strand.
TAGGTGGCTATTCAAGTAAAAGGAGTTGTGGTTATTGTCAAACAATAAACATTTTAATAATTATATTGCAAGCTTCATAAAGACCTAGGTGTGAGATAGATGAAATTCTTAAATATAGATGTTAACATTTGGAGAAATAAATTGATAAGCGTTATTCACTTTATGCTTTTTAGTATTTGCAAAAAAAAAAAAAAAAAAAAGTAGAAAGCTTCTAAAGTGTTCAGAAAACATGACGATAATAAACAAATTAATTTATCTAAAA
>JAOEHQ010046070.1:0-11851 GCA_025447715.1 Asclepias incarnata
GTAAGGCTGCGTACATCATACCTCCCTCAAACCCCGCCCCGGCGGGATTGAGTATCGGTTGTTGTTGTTGTTGTTGTTGTATTTTTTATGTTTGTTCTATTCCACATGATTCAGGAATGAGAAAGAATATTTTTAATTAACATCTGAATGTACAAGACATAGTGAGGAGATAATATATACAAAGAGTTCCTTGCCAACCTCGTGCACATGACTTTTCTCAAATAGATTTTGGTGTCAAACTACGCCGGTTTAATTTTAATTGGTTTGTAAAATATTCCTTGAACTTAATTGAACTTTTAGAGTGGTTAGGTAATGAAAAAGTTAAAGAGGTGTTAAAAGCAGCTCCTAAAAAACAAAAAACGATCGCTCCTTCCATTCAAAAAGAGGATATTTCGGGTAGCAAATGATTTAAAGATTGTTAATGCAATTTAGCTCGTAAATTCGACGAAGAAACAATTACAAAAGATCAAAGAGAGGGGGAATGGGAAACCTTGTTGCACATGGTCACTTGTTTTTGTAAAAGAAATTATATTGAAGTCCCTGATATGGATGGTGTATATGTTCCCCAAGGAAGAAAAAAGTGTGACCAACAACACACTAAAAGCCTTCATCATTATCGGGTTGAACTATTTCTAACAATTATTGATCTACAACTTCAAGAACTAAACAATCGATAATTGATGAGGAAAGCATGAAGCTACTTGATTGTATAGGAAGCTTGAGCCCGATTGACGGTTCAAGCTTGAGCCCGATTGAAGCTACCTTGAATCTGATGAAATAACAGAAATATAGACTCAAACACTCAAATGATTCAATCATATTACTCAACAAGTTCTAACAAAAATGTAAATAACAACCTAAAGATTACAATAACCCACTAATAAGAGAGTGGATTAAGGGACACACTCAAGTCTGTTACATAATAAGAATCAACAGGAGAATAAACATGATGATAATAGAATTAGGATTTGAAAGTTTCATTGTAACGGCAAAAAGATAAGATCGATTGTGTATTTTTCATAGTAGTACAGCAGCTGTGTATATATAGACTCCAGAGTTCCAGCATTGCCCCCTCCTTCCTTTCCTTGTTCACATTCAGCCCTTGAACTTCTTTTCTTTGATGCTTTGACAGAAGTAGTCCCTCTACTTGATTAATTACCTAACAGATGAAAACATGTAAACAAACCAAGTTACAAAGATGATCAAGGTGCATAAGTTAACAGAATCACACTTTCAAAATTGGCTAATCTTGGTTTGTGTCTTCGTCTTATTAGTAATTCATAAGTTCTTATTTTTCTAAGAAAAACACTAATTCTGAATAGTTTATAAAACTTGTAGAAATAATATCCATTTACTGATCACATTTTTAAAAAACTTTTGTAATATACTTCAAGTATTTGATGGTTAAAATTAACACTTCTAATGAAACTATGTGCCAATTAAGTAAAAGCATTGTTACTCTTTAGGTGAATGGAACATTTGGATAAAACATGTGACGCAAGAGAATTGCGTAAGATGTCAAAATTTTATCGTGGTCAAAATAGGTTGCATTAACATGGCAATACCATTTTGATACCTTTTGGATTAACTTCGTCTTATAAATATGATATGATCATAATAAAAGTATTAAATGACCAAAATTGGAAATCTCAAATAGAAATAAGAATAACTTAGAACAACTAGAAACTTTTTTATTTATTTTTTTATTTTTTATAGAGACTCTTGATCTTTTAGGCTTTATAAGCTAGGCTTTGAGTAGTCTAGACAAATTGAGGTTACAATCAGGATCGGGTCCGGCCGCACTTTGTTCAGTTGTTGACTAGATTAATCTCATTGGCAATCAAAATCAAAGGTTGATTGGTGAAAAAATAAAAATAAAAATCAAAAGTCAATAAATAAAATGAATGGCCAGCCAACTTGGTTGCTCGAACAACCACAAGTTGGTTGGTCATAAAGTTAATGAAATCTATTTTTTTTTTTTAATAACTTAACAAGTTAGTTTTTAAATGTCAAGTTTTGATTAGTTAAAAATTCATTTTTTTTTAATTGGGTTGTGTTGATAATGAATGAGAGTGAAAAAATTAGGTTTAGTTGGAATAGAAAAAAATTAATTTTTTAATAAATATTTTAGGTTAGTTGATTGTGAATGAGGATAGTCTAAAAGCTAATTTGACCTTTCAGACTTAAACGAACCTTAAATCAAGCCTTTTAGCAACTTTAGCCTAAAATATTTATGTCAAATGTAACTTCATCAAGCAACTTATATTGAGCGTCAAAAAGCTCACTGTCAAATGTAGCTCAAAAGTATATAATTTGATGATTCGCAGTCAATAGTGATAGTTTTTACAAATATTCGTAGTAACTACCTTTAAATAGCTATTGAAGAGTATCAAAACATTGTGTATTTCATCTCTAGTTGAACTTGTCTATATTATATTCTCGTTACGTTCTATACTTGCATGAACATTAATCCTAACAATCCTCGAGGAGTCGAGGAGTCAAGGAGTCAAGGTAATATTTTAATTTTAAATACTAAGGTTGTAATCAAATGATAACTAAAAAAAAGGTTGAAAATCAAGAGACAAATCTCAGCTACATATTTCCCTCATCTTCTTCTTCTCCTTTTATTTTTTTTACCTTTTCTTTTTCATTTTGTAATTAAAATTATTTTTTTTATAATAAAAACCTATACAAGAAAATAAATAAATTCGAATGATGATACGGAACGGGCTCCGCCCTTAAGGGTATTAATAAGGGGTAGCTGGTGGAGTGATAGGTCATAGGGCCATAGGGGGTGATCGGTGATGGAATGATCTACGTGACGGGCTCCGTTCTTACTCCTTAGCCATCATGGCTCCGTCCTGGACTGACGGGCTCTGCTCTTAACCATACAGGTTACGCCCTTTGATTATTTTTTTTTTTTAATGAGGTTTTATTTAAAAAAAAATTTAAAAATAAACAAAAAATTTAAAATAAAAAACAAGGTAAAAAAAATAAAAAGAGAAAGAGGAAAAGAAAAAATAGAGAAAAATATATAGCTCAGATTTATTTCTTAGTTTTTAACTTAATTATGGTTTGTAAATGAAGATTTCCCTTAAACATTAACAATGAAAAGACAAAGTACAATAATAAAGGCGTTAACATGATTTGCTACTAAGGCCCCATGTAGTAAGGTGTCCGACGCCTTGTTAGACGCGCGTTCCTTGGCGACGGTAGTAAGAGGGCGACGTCTAGTGGCCGGCGTCTAGGTGAGTATCCTGATTTCAGACGCACACGACGTATACAAACAGCTAGTATATCAACTTTATTCAATCGTTTTGGTGGGGCCAAATTCGATTTCAACCGTTGCGGGACTTTGTTTTTGTATTTGAATGACTCTTTCTCTCTCTCTCTCTCTATATATATATATACATATGTATGTATTTGTGTGTGTAACAGTATGTGTGAGTGTCTTTGTGTATGTGTGCAGTCTGTGTGAGTGTGTGTTTTTTTCACAGATGGACCGGTGATTTAATGGCAAAGGAGATGAACATATATATATATAAATATATATATATACTATTTTATAAAGCAAATGGCTTGAGTCTTAAAATTTAAATTTTTTCAACATTTCCTTATTTATCTTATCATAATGTCTATTATTTAATGTCTTATTATTTAATATCTATATTATTTATATATTAATTAATGATATATTATTTTTATAATACATTATAAAAAGAACTTAATATATCTATTTTATCACTATCATCTATTATTATTCTATCACCCAATTCCCTAAAATACTCATATTATATTTTCAATAACATCACCTAAAATATCCACAATACCCTCATCCCTTAAAATACATACAATACCCCCACCCGCCACTATCATCATTGTCCATCGCCACTCATGTCTCGCCGCCGCATTGCGCGGGTAATCTTCTAGTAAACTTTAAAAACATATGATCTAATACATAATTTATGAGTTTTCAAAGTTCTTGCAAAATAATAATAATATTAGTTTTGTAAGGGAGGTGAAAAACCCATATGGGTTTTTATCCATCCATAACAATTCATACATTATATAGTCGTACTGTACAACTATATGATGCAACAATTGTTATAAATGGATAAAAATCCATGTGAATTTATCACTACCTTTTTGTAAATAAGGCCCTATTTGCCAATATGGTTTTATTAGTCTACATACTTGTAATAAATTGTTGTTACATGAGACTTTCAGCATGAGCTTTTTATTTTTTGTTGTCATTGACTCATTGGAAAGAGAATAAATTAGGAGTTGTCTTAAGTGGGTCCGTATACTAAATCTTGGTCCAATTAGCCCATTTAAAGGGCCCACATAGTCTCTCTGTTGCGTAAATGTGTAGAAAACAGAAATTGAAGAAATTTTGCTCGCATTAGCATTCTTATAATTTTAACTTCTCATTAAACCATTTTTATTAGATTATTTCATAACTCATATTAATAAAGTTAAATAATGTACTGTTAAAATATATTTGAGGTATTTAACATAAAAACATGATTAATGATACATATGTCTAAAATATAAGCTTAATGACATGTTTATAGCATTCAATGGATGATATTTGGATTTCACTCGACCTCTCTTAATTTTTACCTTTTTTCATGATATGTGTTTTAATCTCTGTTCTAAACATATTTTTAGACAGACATATTGGTCATTATCTAAAAATATAGAATATTATGATATGAAGTATTAAAACATAATGAAATGATTTGATGATTAATTAATTTTTTGTTGGATTTTTTTTGTCTATCTTATTTTACTTTCAAGTGGAGAGTTGGGCCCATCGATGGGATGTGAATGTGAGCCAACCACACACACTGACACACTCACTGTGTGTGTGTGTGTTTTTGTTTCACTTTCAACCTTTGCTTGTATGTCACACTTGAAACTCCTTTTTTTAGTACCACATTTTTGCAGTACATACATGCATGTATACACCTCTTTGGCTCTGTTTATAACTATGAAGTTTTATTTGTACATTTTCAAGCTTTGTTATTAATAACTTTTTGGCTCTGTCATTAGTAACTTTTTTGACATTAGTATGAATCACGTCGGGTTTTTTTGTTTTGTTTTGTTTGTAAGTTGTAACAGTTTGTTATTAGTAACATTTTTTCCCACCGTATAGTTTTAGTTAATTTGAAGGTCAATATATAATGTTTGAGATGTTTCCTTATAGCTCTAATGTGGTTTCCTTAAGTGTATATTAGTAAGAATATATTGCCGTCGCCTTATATGACTGCGCGCTTATAGGCGGTATGTTTTGTAGGAGCCGATAGAGAAGGGTCATGATGGATCGAGGGCTGCTATGGAGAGATAAACGTTGCATTGTCTATATATGTTGTCTATACCCTTGGGGGAGGGGGGTATTGGAGGTGCACGTAATGTTCGGTCAATCGTAATGATGTGTTGTCACATTCTTTTTCGGTTGGAATGATCCAATAACAAACCATAACTCTTGATGTAGTTGTGCATTGTTATAGCTTTGATTTGAAAACTAAGAATAAACATGCTGAAAGCATCTTTAATTTTAGCACAAAATGAAATTAGACAACGTACTTTACTTTGAAAATGTTGTGACACGTACAATCAAATGTGAGCAAACAATTCATCAGTTACATCTATATTAATTATAGAACTAAGCTACATGGTAATCCATATGGAATAATTGCCCAATTCATGAAAAAGATCAAATGGAATGGTTGAAAATGGCAAAATAGGAACATGAACATGCAGAAATAAAGCACCATTTCCATATGAACAATCTCTCAAGGCTCAATGGTCTTGTTTGGCTTTCATGGGTTTTGTGCATTTAATTAATTGGGAATTTCGAGATGTCAAATCAATAATCCCAAAATGGAACCACATGCACGTGTGTGGTTGTACCCTATGGTATAACATTTGTAATCTTGTCACGTCAAATTTATGACTAGTAGTACTTAGGGACGGAGACTGTTCAATGTGCAGTGGATCAGGGTGTCTTGTTCCATCCAAATTTTGCCTATCTTCATCTTCATCTTCATTTTGGATATCTACCTACAAACCTGTGGTAATAACAAACCTTGGTTTTCTAGCCACATATGATTTTTTAAAAATGCACTCGTCCCAAAAGAGAAATGAATCACGTCTAAATGTTTTTGTGAACCTATTGGCATTCGGTTCTGGTCCATCACTGCTTTAAATGGGCTATACTTGTTCTTCAGTGTTTTTTTTTTTTAATTTTTTTTTTATGATAATACAAAATTAAGAATTTTTTAATTTTTGGAAAATGAAGACTTTACCATTATCTATACTTCTATATAAAAATTCTCCACTCCACTACCAAACAAAAAAGTTAGAAAATTTCTGCACACGAAATTACCATTTTACCCTTAATGAATTAATTTACACCACCATTCTCTTATCTTCTAAAATATCTCAACTACCCATTTACATCAATTACTTACACTCACCACCAACAACAATCCGCTACCACCACCATCAACGGTCACCGCCATCATCGCCAGTCGTCGCCACCACCACACCGCCGCCGCATTGCGCGGGTACAATGCTAGTTACAGTTAAATCATACCAATAAACTACAATACAATAAAGAAAATAAAACTGCATGACTAATCCTAGCTTCAAACGCGGCTGTCTAAAAAAAAAGAATAGTAATTTGTACAGATTTTGTAATTGTGAAGGCAAATAACTATTGTACTTGCTAATTGTATCAAACAAACGCGACTTGCATTCCATATAGCCAAATGCTGATCATTCGGCCACAAATGGGTCCTCACCTTGCATACCTCACATTTTGATATATCGACCACAATGTACAAGTTGTACAGCAAAATGTATAAACATGTAATGCATAATGTGATATGTATTTAACTTATGTGGTAACTTTATCGCTTCCTGTCTGCTAAATTACCAATGGGTTTGAGTCATAAATTACAAGGGGTGCTCCTGAATTCTATTCCAGCATATCATAGAAAGAAATCTAACTTTTTTTAGAACTCCAAATAGAATTTGCTACTATTAAGAAGGTTAGTAGGGTGTTGTTATTTGTTAATAGTAGATCCAAAGCAGATCGCTGGCCCAACCCAAAATCCCAGGGGCAGATCCAAGGCCTTAAAGATAATAGTAGATTGATAAACTAGACTGCTGTTTTCAGTAAGCCGATAACTTAGAACTCGTTTAGTTATGGAAAATGTTTTTCAGTTTTCTATTTCTAAATTTTTTAGAAAATAGGAGTTTTCCATCTTTAGAAAACAAATGAAGATTTTGAAAACGCATTCAAAACTAGAAAATGTCTTCTGTTTTCTTGGAAATTTTTTTAGAAAACTATGATTTGATTTGATAGCGTTTTCTATTTTTCATGTTTTCTTAGAATACAAAAATGAAAAACAAGAGGTGTTTTCCCCGACTAAACATCCCTTAGCATTTCAGATCAAGAAATGACCAAAAAATGGCCTCTTAATTCTGACAAAGATTACACAACAATAATTATATTGAAAGCATAGTAAGGAAAGCTACTGTTACATTACCAAAATTTGATACACCTGATGCTATCTGAACTATTAAAACAACTGTTTTAAACTTATCTCATACCAAATTTTGAATACATGCCATTTAACAATTGGAGTAATGATGATACCTCTCGTCAGAAAATGAGGAGGTTTAAAATCATCATCGTATGGGCTTCTTGTTACCTTCATAATTTGAGATTTTGTAAACATTCAACCGCTTCTGATTCGTGTATGTTAGAAGGGCCTTCTTTCTTAGCTGGAAGAGAGGAAAAAACAGGCACTGCTTGCCTTATACGGATGGGTGGGGCAATCTTTACAGGTCTATGTTGCCGCACCTGATGACTAGGCGGTGGTGGCATCACCTGATGACTAGGCGATGGTGGCATTTGTGGCTGCGTCAACTTATGACTAGGTGAAGCTGGCATTGGTGGTTGCATCACCTGATGACTAGGTGGTGGCTGCATTGTTGGTTGTATTACTTGATGACTAGGTGATGGCGGCATTGGTGGTGCTGAAAAAACTGGAACTGCTGTTCTCATAGTGACTGGCGGTGCGAGCCCACTGTGATGTGGTGCCCTGTAATGGCGCAAGGGAACATAAGGCGAGAAATGTGGGCGGACGGGTCGGTTTTGATGTGGTGATGATGGTGGGTCTTGTGGTGCAGGAGATACAGGTCTGGTCTGATAGAACAATGGAAGTATTTTAGACGTGGTTAATGGAGGTCGTTGAGGGCTTGGTGCTCGTGGGGCCGGTGAGGTAAACTTCTTCTGAAAAGGTACCGGGAGGTTATTGTAGCTAGACGTTGTTCCAATCTTTTGCTTCAATTTGTAATTCAAAAGTGCCCTTGCAATTCTAATTTGTTCTTGTTCATCACTGTTCTCGGGTTCGCTTGATGAACTTGCCTCTTGCTTTGCCACTGCCCCAAAAACCCAAATAATACCCATCAGTTTGTTAGGTCTATATAAAGTTGAATTATAATTGGGTTTGGATGGGACTCACGGTGTTTGAGAGATGACCAAGCTGACATGGCAGCGTTTTTTTCTGCTTGTTTCTTGTTTTTGGCAGGTTCACCCGTGAATGTGATTCCAGCCAGTTCCACTATACCTGTAAAGACCGGTAGGTGCCCGAGACCAGACCTGTAAGTTGTATACCGTGGTAATGGTGCACCTACTCGTTGTGAAATTTCTTGTAAAAGATTCTTGTAAACCCCAGTTTCATCCTACAAATCAGTATGGGTTAATTAATCACTATTCATATCTCACATCTAGCATATCAGAAAAGGGCAACAAAGTTCGTACCGAGAAGGATTACATTCATCATACCTATATTTGGAAATTTCTACATATTTTCATGAGTCAAATAAAAAAACTTAGCTAAATGGGTAACCAGTCAAACATGTTGAGATTTGGCCAAATCCTATTTTCACCGCATGCAACCTCTAACATTGTTTTAATGATTCAAATAATGAATATAGTAATATTATTTTCCCAATAACAGTTACCGTATTTAATTAATATTTTAGAAATGAAGAAATAAGTATGTGAGGGTCAACCCATAATTGATTCGGCCATTTCAACTCATACAAATAACAATCCATTTCCATCGATCACCAAACCCATCCATGTTGGCACCTCTAATTATTCAGCATCTAAAAAAAAACTATATGGCAATCAAGAACTCTGTATTGGAAAGTCCTAAATTGTCCAAGTCATTTTGCAGTTCTTAGAATCACATTCTGCAAGAGTATTATTCTGGATTGACCCAATTGCTAAAACCAAAATTACTCTGTATTATCCAGCAAAAAGACTTGATCATCATCATAAGGTAAATAATAGTAGTAACACAGTTTAAGTCAAACCAACAATTTAAATTGAAGAGGATTTATGAATTAACATCAATGGCAGCAATAAATACCATGACCCAAAATACAAAATAGGCAGCAAGGCACATGCATGCTGCAACAAAGCATTTAAAAGCATATATAGTTAATTTGGGTAGACAAAGGCCATAACTCCTAATCTGGGCAATCAATAACTTTCCCATGTGCCATTTTTCTCCAAAAACAATATACTTTATTTCATCATCAATATTATTTTTAAACTTTTGTGAGTTAGGAAGACCACCCATTAAATGTAAAGTGGGTGTGCCACATTGTTTGAATAAATGACAACAAACCAAAGACAATTTCAAACTTCTAAAATCTGTATCCAAAATGATCAATAATTCAAAGTGTTCATACCTTATCATGACTTTTTTAATTAATAATCTTTTTTATACCATCATCATCCACAAAAAGAGTCAACTTTGCAACTCATCTTTCTCCAAATATAGCCATATCTCGAACTTTTACCATCAGACAAATGCCCGATTTCTAGATTATCATTCATTAATAAACGATGATACCATTAAATTTCACAAATATGTGTTTAATACTAGCATTTGTGATTGGGTATATCTCCTAAAGGAATATTCATTCATAATCTCATAAAAACAAATAAAGAACAGAAAAAATAAATAAGTTTGAGCTAGACATTCATTTTATTATGTATCCAAAAGGAACACTGCATACGAAATTCGAGCAATTTCTGAGAATTACTAAAATTTTCCTAATTTCTCAAAGATTGCCAGTTTTCGCAAACTACAATGTTTCTTGGCATTATCAAAGGAAGATGGTCAATTTGCAATATAAAAACAAGTACAACTAATGCTAACAAAGTCAATTACTTCAACATTAGGACTAAACATTGCCTTTAAATTTGTTAATTTCTTTAGTACGGACGGTGATTATACGTCAAACATTAAGAGTGGCCGAAAAAACAAGTAAACCATCAAACCAAACAATAACAAAGATATTGACTCAACACACACACACACACACACACACACACACTGAATTGACTAGCTATAAACTATAACAAACTTTGAATTTTTCAACTACTTTAATTGATTTGATTTATAGATACATACATAATAAAACCTATCAATTTTGTTATTAAATGCCTACATGCATCAATCACTAGTACATTGGCCAAAATTATATGCAACAAGTAGTAATTGGCATCCATCATCTTGCATTGTCCCATACTTATTAGAAATACTTATGATGAACTCATCTACATTTAATTACGAAAATACCCTTCACCAAATATGCTAATTTCAAATAAAAAATGTAAAATGGTTAGACGGAGAAGGTTGTCCTTGTTCACGTTACTCGGGGGCAAACATCTCATATTTTACGCATCTTAACGGGATATCCCGTAACCGTTCCGAACCCTTTTTCCTTTGAACCCCGAAGATATGATATCAGGACACTGGCCATTTAAAAAATTGTTACACCCCTAAAATTTGAATCAAAAGGGAACCAAGAAAATTTGTATCATGATGCATTGCCAGCTTGTACAGTACAAATCCACTAAAATTTTTTTAAGGGTATTTCAGGAACAAAATAAGAACACATATAAACAAAAAGGCGCATATTAGCAGAATAAAATTCAAGAAAGGGGCAAGTTAGTATATTTATTTTCCGGCGAGTTTGAAAAGAGGGGTACTTACGAGGATTCTGGCGGCGAGGGAGTGAGAAGAGAGGGAAGAAAGGGCGACTTCGGCGGCGGCGTGTTCAGCCTGACGGAGAGTAGTGAAATAGTTAGGGCTTTCAAAGGAATCGCCGTTAAAGTTAACGACGGCTTTGAAGCGCGGCGCGTGGTCGGGACCTTCCCGGATGCAAGTGTAAGATGGAAGATTGAAACAGCTTCTTTGGGCCAGCTCTTGCAGCTGATTCTTATACATAATTTTTATATATCTATAATATATATGTATGTATTGTGGGTGTGTGTATTTATGTTTATATATGTGTGTGAGTTTTGACAGTGTTGGTGGAGAGAAGAGATGGACGGCGAAAAATGGGATACCCGGAAGGGGGAAAATGGGGGGGTTTGGTGTGGCGGAAATTGCCTTAATGGGCACGATATAACGTCATTAAGGCCTCTCCCCTCTTCTTTTCTCTTGCATGGATGTTATTTTATTACTTATTTTATTTATTTTTATTTATTTATTATGTAGAAGATATATTAAGACCAAAAGGAGTGGGGCTACCCAACTTGTGGACGACTCGCGACATGTGCCGGCTCGTTAGCAAGTTGGGTAGCCTCCAAAAAAAGGGGAAGTGGGGCTACCCAGGAGGGTGGGGCGACTCGCGACACGTGACACTTACAATCATTGTTTTTTTTTTTTTTGTTTCAATACCAACTTATTAATAATAAATAAAAATACATATTATATAAATAATAACTAAAAATACATATTATATAAAA
>JAOEHQ010046071.1:0-11848 GCA_025447715.1 Asclepias incarnata
CACATCACAACACAACACAGCACACATCTTATCTTCTTCAATTCCCTTCATCAACCAACTCCCTCAACCCAAACTTTCATGTCCTTTTTTTGTACCATCTCACTATTTTCAAAACATAAAAGCCACAATCATATATAAGTATATATATATATATATATATATTTTTTTTTTTTTTGAGGGTTGTTTTTCTAGCTTTGTTATATAGTTTTGTAACATAATTTTGTTACAAAAACAAAATCGTTAGTAGAATTTGTTTGCCTATCTATCTAGTTGTTCTTGTTTTGTAGCGAATTATTGTTATAGCGACTATCTTTGTGCTGGTTAGAATTACACAAGGTTGATTAAGATTTCGTAATCTTTGGCCGGGTGGTATTTTTTTAGTTAGTATGAGTCATTTTGTTCCTGATTTTGAAACCGAAGACGATTACTTGCTTCCGGCTTCTTCGAATTTGAAAAGGCACAAGAAATCAACAATGTAAAATTATGTTGTTTTTTTTAATTATAATAAAACGAATCTGAACGAAGCAAGTCTAAACTGACAAATTTAATATTGTGCAGGGCGGATGGAGATGTAATGGAATTACTATGGCAAAACGGCCAAGTCGTAATGCAAAGCCAAAACCAAAGACCGGGTGGTGGTAATAAGAAGGCGGAAACGACGTCGTCTAGAGAGATCCGATCTAGTGTTATGGACGATGAAACGACGCCGTGTAATTTGTTCATGCAAGAAGATGAAATGGTTTCATGGCTTCATTATCCCAGTGAAGATAATAACTTAGATCTTTATCTTCATAATAATGATATGATGTACCCCGGGCTTCCATCGTCTAGTCAAGCTATCAACACGACTTCTTCCCAATTGTGGCCACCGCGGTTGCCAGTGGCAGCGACAGCGACAGTAAATGTTCCTCCTCCACGGCCACCGGTTGTCCCTTTAAAGCGCGTGGAAGAGGAACAAATCCCATCGAAGTTTTCAAACTTCTTACATTTTTCAAGAAGTAATAAAGGAAATTTACCTGGGGCCGGGTCAGCTCCTGTGAATTTAAACAAAGTATCACAGGAGCTGACGCAGTCCACAGTTGTGGAGTCAAACGGTCGGCCCGAGCAATCTAGGGCGTCTCGCGTGGCAGATAGTTGCGCGCCAACTTATGGCGCACACTTAAATAGTTTCGGAGGTGCATCATCGGTAGGAAGAGAACCCGAGACTTATGATCTCACGGGCTCTTCCTCACCGGTCACTGGCGGCTCAGGAGCTAGTGCGAGCGTTGAACCACTAGCCGAGAAGCTGCCAGCGCCACCAAAAGAAGATAGGAAGCGAAAAGGAAGAGATACCGAAGATACAGAATGTTACAGTGAGGTAAATTTAATGTCTCTAATTATTACTCCTTTTGCTGTTAGCTATTACTACTACATACGCATGAGTCTGCACGTCTGCAAGCTTTAACAGTATTTGTTATTTTTTTAACATGCATTGACGGTTGTACTTTTGGCATAAAAACTACTACTCTCATGTGAAAAAATTTAACCATATAATTTTGATTAAAAAAAAAAAAATCCTCAAAATATTTGTCAAATGAAAATTAACATTTTTTAGAAATGAATAGTTTTTAGATAATACTTACAAGCTAGAAACCAAAAACCTTTACATTGTCTTTATTGAAAAGTTTGAAGTTCTGTTTCAAAAAATATCTTTCAAAAATGTCATACTCTTTTTTATATGTAAATTGATTATGTTATATATATATTAGTTAGTAACTAATTTATGTGTATATGAATCCGTATTTGATATGTTGAAACAAACTTGGACGTTACATAAGACAAAACATTTAACGTGATTCTAATGTGTGCATGAAGTATTCATCGTCTTCGCAACATGCGGATACCATTCTAGTAATATATAGTGATATAGTAGACAATACATATGCACATAGATGATTTAATAATTAATTAATTGTATTATATATATATTTGGTTGTGTTAACACCTAATATTTTTATTAGAATAATCCTACCTAAACATTACATATTTTGTTAGCAAAGTTTAGACACTCCATTATATGGAGTAAAGCAAGATTTAGATGATCTATTACTAAATAAATATAATAGAAGATGTTCAAAAATATTAAAAATATATATATATACGTGTATATATATTTGTATATATAATATAATTAAAATTAAATTATAGAAGGTGTATAATTTTTGCGTTCATTACATTTCGAGTGGCTGTGTTGGGTGTCTTAAGTCATTTGCAACACTGAAACTTAAAGGCACTTGATGATAACTTAACTGTTAAAACCATGATTAAAGTGATATTATAGGTGAATATACACAACGTAATCTATTCATACATAAATATTATATATATCTATATATATATACAAGCAATTTCCTTTTTTTTCTTCTCCACTTTTTCTTAAAATAAATTTAAATTAAGCCGTTAAAAAAAAAAATAAAAATACAAGCATTAACCTAGTTTATATAATTGGATATTTGGATAATATTTAAACTTAATTTGTATAAAAACCAATATATATATTATATATATATATATATTTTTTTTTGAATTGCAGAAAGAATTAAAACAACCAATTAGCAAGACGTTAGATAGTAAAATAGTACAAAAATATAATCTAAATATACAACAAAAAGCATCACAATTAATCTAGATTCCTTCCGTAACTTTAATTAACTTCGAAAACGATAAAAAAAAAAAGTAAAAAAAAAAAACTCGTACTAATTACAGAGGTCCTACCGGCCACTTCCGACTTCACTATATATTTCGTTATGGTGTACATATTGCCATATAATCCATACAATCATTACATCAATTTCTATGCATATATATATATATATATGTTGATCCACTCGATCGAGAGTGTGAAATTAAAAATGGATCAAACATAAGTGTCTAAATCCAATAACTTTGAGCTAAGCTTCTTGTAGTTTCATCTCATTGTGTCGTTTAGTAGCAGCAATATAACGAACCCATAAAGATTCAAGTTTCTATGCACTCTGCAAAACTGTTTTTGCCACGTCAAACGACTGCTTCACACGTGGCTATAAATGTTGACACGTGTACTTTTCTTGGCCACACAGAAATTTCAATGCAACTTTCATACATTTTTGGAGATTACTATTTACACTACACGACGACTTTCTAAATTGAGCCATTATAATAAAATGTTTTAAATTAATCACCTTCACTACAAACATTTTAGTAAAAAACAAAAATGTTTCATATTATACACTACTTCTTCTATGTCTTAATTAATGTTCTTAACTACATTTTCAGAGCACTTGTGACGCACGTATCACCACTAATCCATCATTAGTCCTGACAACATCATATTGCAAAAATCCCTTATCCTATAACATTTTTAATATATCACTAACCCACACTAATATAGGACCCATTTATTTTCTTTACATATTAATTGTGTGTGTGAGAGAAGGGAAAAAAACACCCAAACCTCGTACGTCTTCGCAATCACGAACGGACTACGAGTCGCACCCAGCAGTGTTGACTCGTGGTGAGGAGTAATACGAGCCAACCACGAGTGACTTGTGAAGGCGCTGCGTGCTCTCTTATGTAGTGAGACGTAATAGACATGTCTTTAGTATCATAAAGTGCATGCTTTTACTATAACCCTTTTTGAATGTCAAGTCACCTGCCTCTTTGAAAATTCACAAACATATATGATTTGTAAAGTTTATATATGCAGGTTGTTTTTCTTATTATTTATGCTTCATGCATTTATATCTTGTCAGGTATTAGGAGTACAACATGTGCATGCTTTTTACTTTCCAAACATAAGTATTTATTTTCATGTTTAATCATTTTGGTCTTAACTGATTGTTTTATGGACGAGGATCCTCTCAAGTTATATCATCCTTGTCTTATAGGGTGTTCAGATGTGCGTTTTGAAAGTGATTATCCAATAGTACTGAATAAACATATACATAGAATAAGTAGTTTTATACAACATTATATCCGTATTGGGACGTGATTTTATTGCTTGAAGTTAGTTTAGTTTTTGTATTAAGATTTCATGTCGTGTTTCAAAATGAAGGATGCCGAGTTTGAGTATCCTGATGCAAAGAAGCAATCACGTGGATCAACGTCTACTAAAAGGTCGCGTGCTGCAGAAGTCCACAATCTCTCAGAAAGGGTCTGTTCTTCTCCGAGTTCATTTTATGCTTTTAAATTTGGTAATTACGCAATTAACAAATATAGATATGCGTGCAGAGACGTCGAGATAGGATAAATGAAAAGATGAAGGCCTTGCAAGAACTAATACCTCGTTGCAACAAGGTCCGTTTTACATGTTTTCTTTGAAGTTGTGTATGAATTACTATAAGTTAGTTTACCAACTAAAACTTGCTTAATGTTTTTGAATTCTAGTCTGACAAGGCTTCGATGCTTGATGAGGCAATTGAGTATTTGAAGTCACTTCAAATGCAAGTACAGGTAATTAAAGCTCGATATTGTTCATCGTGGGTCTATCATATATTGATTCCATTTGATAACATCAAGTGGCAAGCACAGTCATACGTTTGTTATTGGCGGTGATTTTTACCCATTTACCTATAAAATGACTGAATAGGATCTTGTTTTATCTATAACGGGTTAAACTGAAGATTTTATTAAAAGAAAACGGGTCAAATGGGTTGAAATCCTCCAACGTGTATTCAGATTAAATAAAGTCACCTATATGGGTTTATCAAAAAATGTTGTAGTTTTTTTTATATTTATTTTATGGGAGAAAATAATTTATGTAATATTTTGGACATGACTAAATGGTTACCGGTTTTGACCCATTACTCAACCCGCCTGACATGCTGATATACATGATCATTTATGCAGATGATGTCCATGGGATACAGCATGGTTCCCATGATGTTTCCAGGCGTCCAACGATATATGCCAGCAATGGCTGCTATGGGAATGGGCATGGGAATGGACCAAGTAGGAATAAACCGTCCCATGGTTCCATATCCACCGGTTCTTCCAGGGTCAACCATAATGCCAAATCCAGCAGCAGCTGCTCATCTCACTCAACGTTTTCCAGTTTCACGGTTTCCAATGCCTCAAGTTCCTGTCATGGGGCCAGCAAGAAGTCAAGCAGCTAACCCTCCAGACCCGATGATGAATGCCTTTCCAATGCAAAATGCAAACCAACAACGGGTTCCGTTTGCAGACCCATATCAACAATACACTGGTCTTCCCCAAACACAGATGCCAGTCATGCCACAACCCCAGGCACGTATATATAACTAATTTATAGCTGGTTTCATCCAAATTCAATGAATACCAAGTGACGTTGGATGTGCGTTATCAAAAAGATTATTGCGACTTCAAGTCACAATACCTGTTTTTACTTTTTTGGATATGATTCTGATTCTGATTATATGAGTATCAAAGATCAGATAAGTAGTTCATATGGGTTACAAGAATATTTAACTGTTTAGTGAATACTGATATTACTAGGCATGTAAACGAGCTGAACTGA
This sequence comes from Asclepias incarnata, assembly GCA_025447715.1. NCBI lineage: Eukaryota > Viridiplantae > Streptophyta > Magnoliopsida > Gentianales > Apocynaceae > Asclepias > Asclepias incarnata. The sequence continues at coordinate 5,513 of JAOEHQ010046071.1, forward strand.
GCTTGATCATGAGTGATTAAAAGCTCGAACTTGACTTGGACTCGGCTCGTTATATTTATCACAATAATCATTTTATGTATATAACTATTTTCTCTATATATGTAATTATCTTATGATTTCTAAATGATGATATTGATTATAATTATGCATATTTTTTTTTCTAACTACTGTGTGAGATTATAAAACTACATACAGTATTTTATATTAGGGTTTTGATGTTGACAGACGTAAAGGCTATCACTAAGGTGTAATTACATGCTTAAAAAGTTTAATGCTCGAGATTAGGCTTATGATGCTCGAGCTTGTTCATTAACTAAGCTCAACGTCAAGCTACATGAGTTCGTTTAGGGTTGAATCGAGTTTATAATGAACCGAGCTTAAGTAACTCACAAGTAGCTTGACCCAATTATACCCTATATGCTACTCATATGGCCTCATTATTACCTTATTATATTGAACATTCACATGTATTTTATATATATTTGAACAAAACTATTAATGAATCAATGTTGAAAATTATTAGTATTATAATGCATAAAAACTGGGATGTAAAACCTTTTAAACCATTTCTGCTACTCAGTTTAAGTATTTAAAGTTTTTCTTACACTACTAATCGATTATTCCTAAATACAATAGCAACCAAGAGAAAATTATAAAGACATCCAAAGGCTAGTTCCTACAAGCCATGTTGGTACAATGTATTTTCTTATTCTAATTATTCGATACCGTAAAATCATTTTCAAAATGACCCTCTCACTGACCTACACTTTGTGCAGAATCAAACAGGCATGACTGCGGTTACAAGTAAGCCAAGCAGCAGCAAAGATGTCAGGGACCCTGAACATCACCCAACTGGTAAGCCTAGCCATTTTGGGTAGGACCCATGTGTATAATCGAAGATGACATTCACGGTTCATCTTTGTGCCTTTGCAGGTTGATATTCAAGGGGAGCTCAGGCTGCTAGCCAAATAAATTTTGTAGTTTTAAGGGTAAGATGAGTATACGGTGCATTCTAAAGCGGCTGGCTCACACCATATGACATAGTTGACGTGTATTTATACCATGATAGATCCAAAATCAATTGCTTTAAGCAAGGTATTGTCTATATGTTGGACAAAATTATGTCTGAGATATTGCCTATTTCTTGTTTTTCCTCGTGAACTTTTTGTTCATATTTTGTTTAACCGGTTACTTTGTATGCTTTAGAGATCACAAAATGGGTGGGTCAGGTGGGTTGGATTTTGGGTTAAAATCTTTTCGTTGAAAACTTAAAATCATTTTGAATAAAACTTGGTAGAGTCCAAGCACATTAACTGTAAAACTTCATTAAAATACATGAATTTGGAATAAAACATGTGTTTCCGTATTTGTAAGCTTATATTTGTAAATTGTTTGTGAGCCTAGGATTTCTTTACATGTTGATGCATTTTGATTTTTGACCCGTTCCTTTCTTAGCCAATTATTTTTCTTATACCAATCGACCCATTAGGAATAAGAACATATACCGACCCTGCTCATTTACAAGTACACGAACCAAAATTGTCACCTTAAATAATATTTCTAACAAAAAGACCGCACTTGCAGATGTGAAGTACATGTTGTTTCTTGAGAATCGATAATCAACACACACAAGGAATCATTATTCTCTTCTCTGTAGTTGTAAAAGAACTTTCTTTCTATTGAGAATGTAGCTTTTTAGCTGTGGACTCTGTTTATGATTCTGTCTTCAAATTGTGCAACTTTATATCTGGAAAGAACTGGGCCATGATTCTGGGGAGAAGATGACAGCTGAGCTTCAAAGCATTTAGCTTTACATTATTAGCAGTTCACCACATGATGTGTTCTGCCTTTTAAAAGACTATTTTTGGTATAAAGATTTCGAGTTTCTACTTGCCTCCATAAGAAGTAAGAAGAACATGTTTTGATGTGAGAGGCGGTTTTAGACCTACTTTTCGTATCAAGAAAGCATCAAGAAAAGGTCCGAAAGGTGCTTTTTGTAATCTTCTTTACATCAACACAGTAGAGTTTAACCATCAAGTTTATTATCGGTTGTTGAGGGTCCAGTAGCAGAGCCAGTGATTGGGTTCATTCAATGCCTAAAATGGTTCATTTCATTAAGCAAAATATTTACAAACTTTTACCCAGATTGAGTCACCTTATGGCCTCATTTTTGTTCAACTCAAGTTAAATCTAAGTATAGCTTTAGACAAGCAGGAGCTCGTGTTGGTGCAATTCAATTTGCTTACACCCCTACCTTACTTGATACTACAAGAGATGGTGCTCCAATATGAAGAGAGAAGCAAACAAAAAACCTTATGTTTTATGACCTACACGGCTACACGTCAAGAATTGTGGGTACAAGTGTACAACAACCAGTTACCATGTTTCCTGACCATCTTAAACATGAAAAAGTTCGGAAATATTCAAACTAACCATACTGAAAAGATATAACATAAACCATTAACAAATTTAAGCTATTAACAATTTAACATAACCCTTAACAAAATACATAATGCAAGCTTTCTATTAAGAGCCAACATTCCTCATCAAACGTCACTTCATATACCTATAATCATTGATCAACAGGCCGGTTTATCATTGACAAAATCTACCAGCAGAGAACAGAAGAAACTTATTACTTGTTAAGGAAACACAGAATTTACCAAGCAGTACATTGAAGAATAAAAAAAGCCTACCTTTTCAGTAAATAAGCGAAACTCTTCCTGTTCCATTGCTTTATCAAGTTCCTGAAATATTAAAAAGAAATTCAATGTTGATTTTGTTCATTGTGTGTGATTTGTCCTTTGAAAACTTTGGAAATAGAATAGAGGTGACAAAATGTGTTATCCGAGTAATGGATCAAAACAGGCCGACCCAAAACACCTATTGTTTCATGTTTTTATATACATTACTTATATGTTGTAATCACAGAAACTATTTAATGATTGTAAAATCTAATTTCAAAATTCAAATATAGCGGTTTATTGGGGGGCTAGAATAGAAAGAGTATATTGGAAATCTCAAGTGTGATATCACTTACAGTCTCAGCGTTAGCAGAACAATCTATGCTGTGTATGAGTTTCTGTAGATTTTTGTCCTTCAAAGCATCATGTATTTCCGTAGACGAAGCTGTAGTACAACCTTATGGTTCAGTTAATGTGTCTTTTCATCAAAAGTAATAAGTATCATGTTTGTCAGGTAAATATGTGATCAACTTCAGATAGATATAACTGCATATAATAATAAAGCATACCTATAGCCTCTAGTTGAGACGCAGGTAGTACATCATCAGCAACATCAACATAGCATGGTCTATTAACATCAACGGGTGGAGCAATTGTGCCTGAAAATTTGTGTTGAATACTGTCGGATCATATAAATTCATAAATTATGAACACTGTAAATTAGCGTTTACCATTATAGAACCAGAGAAGGAATAGAAGGCTCCATTAGGATAGAATGTAAAAAGAAGTTTGGTTTGTCTAACGGATGTAATAGAATAGGCCAATCATCAAAGGAAGTGCCTCCTACCATTTAACTAATTTTCATTCCATGGGAAACCGTAATTTCTTTTCCCTATGTAACCAGCTTTTTTTAATGTAAGCTTCAATAACATAAATACCTAAAAAATTCAAAACTTTAACTAAAATTTTTTTTCCCTTATTCATTTTGATTTTGACTAAGGTCTGATAAGCTTGTCCTATACTTACATACTTGCATAAACAATCCGATAACATATTTTAAATAATGTATAAAATAGAGACAACTTTATACAGTCTTTATATACAATTTAAAAAATTCATTCCATTCTTTTGTCATTCAATTACTGCCAACCCGACCCTATGTTAAGAAAATCTATTGGTAGAAGACTTAAGCTGAGATTAAGGGAGAAAAAAAGGTAACTTTAAATAGCTAACTTCTTTTCTTCAATAGCTTATAGACTAACAATCTAATACGGGCTAACTAGGTACGGGTGAAAGCATCACAAGATTCGCGTTGTAGTGTGTTTTAAATTGCGACAAAATTTCGTTCTCTTATTGGTATATCTTTTAACCTGTATTATAACAAAGCTTCTGAGTGATGTGGAAAGGGACAAATATGATATAAGAAAATGACCGTGTATAGTATTACTGGCTTATTGTAAAGATCATAAACAATAAAATGGATATATTTCAGAACAAGGTTAGCACGAGCATGACATCTGATTTTGGGCAACTGGTGCATAACATATATCCAGAACAGATACATAAGTGCATGAAGTGGATAATAAGATATTGAAGGTGCACCTACTAACTATAGAATATAGGTATTTAAGGTGCATTATCCACGTTTTCTATTTCTCTTTGATGCCAAAATGTTACTGCAACTGTGCGTATCAGTGTATGTGACATACTGTATTCCTCAAGTTTTCATCAGATAGGGTTACTTTGACAAATCAATTTATAAGCACACCCACAAAGGAAGCGAAAGAAATGATTTATATTCATAGAACATAGCAAATATCTGGTAACATCGAGCATGTCTACAAATTGTATAGAGTTACAGTTTATATCATGGAGATTATTCTACGCCAAAATGTAACACATCATTTCAGGAAGAAATTTGAACTTACTTGTATCATTCTCGGGAGCAGAAACTGGTTTAGCACACGAAACTTCTGCACAAGATCAGATATATTGAATTAGGTTGCATGTTTACTCTATAAGCATATAACATAACTAGTGACTTCACTAGAAAACCTTCGCTGTACACATATATGACCATTAAATTCACAATCAACACTCACAACAGGCTCGATTGTACGAATTGTATCACACAAAAACATATGATGCTTGCATATTTTAGAATTTTGGTCGATTTACTAAGTATATGCATGTTTGTGGTAGTAACATAAAGTTAGCATAGCAGATAGCACATTCCAGCTAACAACTAATGTGATGGTCTAAGCCGATATATATACACACACACATTTGTGATAATCAGCATATGTTGTACATATATATCGTCTCTTCTATGAACTCTCTCTCAATTTCATTATACGTTGATTCTTAAATTAATTGCGTAGGTTATTCATTCCAATAGAGTACCCAATCATTTAGGCAAACCATTGATCAAATAAAATCAACCTGTGGATTTTATCAACATAGGTATTCACCATCACAATCACTTGAAGAATGAAAACGAATCAAGACAAGCTATTGGAATCTTCGATAACTCCACTGAACGAACGATGGCTTAAGAAAACATTTGAGAAATGACAACTCCGAAACAATCTATACTCAATCTAGACTGAACGAAGTTGGTTTGATCAACGGTACTAACTAAGTCCCTACACAATCAAGTAACCTAATGAAGAAAGTAGCCTACGAAATTGATTAATAGAACGGATATTTTCATTCGGTATATTACAATGGCATGTTAATTATTATTTTACTATCATGGAAATGAACCTAAAACGGGTGAAAACCGGAATCAAAGGTAAGAAATAATTTTACCTTTGTGTTTCTTAAAACATACTAGCGAACAACTGCACGAAAATGAAAAAATGATCACATAATTAAGATTATGATACATAATAATAATAATAATAATAATAATAATAATAATATACAAATAATTGAAGAATATTACTAAGGAATGAGACAAGTAGGACATTTGTATTTTGAATCTGCTTTTTCACATATTTTACAGCACTGTGTTTTATTTGGTTTTCTCATTCTGATCAGATATGGCGGAATACGACGGTGAGATAGTAGTCGCCGGCCGGCGACGGTGGAGGAAGTAACACACACACACACACAAGATTTGTCTAGGGTTTTAGAGAAATTTACTGGTCCATATCTGTCTGGTTAAGGGGGTGTTTGGCATTATAGCTTAAATTGTGTTGCTTATTTGTAGGTTTATAAACTTATCATGACTTAGATATAGAAAATAAGCTTATTAGTAAAAAAAAATAGCTCGAAAAATTTGGCTTATCAAAAATAAGCCAAATATAAAAAAGTTATAAGCCATGAAAATAAGCTATGCCAAACACCCCCTAAGGGTCTTTTTGGAACTTAGAAAATGGGAGGTAATTTGTACACCCTTTATTATTTAACCGTATCTCATCAAATATTCTTAAAAATAATACAACATTTTAATTTCTAAAGCACATCTATACTACTTTATAAAAATTCTAACCCCTCCTATTTTTAGAAAATGTTGAAAAAAAGAGATGCGAAATGACCCAATTGTCCTTAATGAAACCCTTTTTGGAAGAAGTTATAAGAAATTACCCAATTTGCCCTTAATGAACTAATTTACACCTTAAACCCTTATCTTCTTATTTACACCCTA
>JAOEHQ010046072.1:0-22695 GCA_025447715.1 Asclepias incarnata
CGTCATGTCCGTCATGAAGCTCATCGAGATTGTCAAGATAGGCAAGAGCCCGCCGTTTGGCTCGTCATTTCCTGGCTCGTCGTTTTTCCGATATGTTTTGACGAGTTTTTGCGGGCCTATTTATATGTATGTGTGTGTATTTAATATTTTTTAATTGGGGATGAAATGAAGAAGGGGTATGATAGGGAGGGGATAATTCTTGGGTATGTCTTGGAGAGAGAAAGCTGATGTGGCAGTGAATATGAGGAGATGACGAGTTCTGGATATGATGAGGCCTTGGTCCATTCATGTGAAATTTTGATGAAATTTTGACAAACCAAACCCCCGCCTAATCTCCCGCCATTCCACACCCCGCTTTCAATTTCATTTAAAAAACACACACATACCCACACTCCAGCCTGCCACCGCCATCATTACCACCACCACCACCACCACCATCATCACCGGCGGAATTTATCCCTTTTGCTTACCTAACCTTTCTTCCATCAATAATTCCAACGGTTAGCTTCTTCCTCCCTTCCTTCTAATCTCTATCTCCTTTTTATAATTAAATTTCCACTATTATTATTATTTATACACACTACATCTATATCTATATGTATCGTTTCAAGGTTTCCATTTTCTTTATATGTTAAAAAGTTATATAATGTTATCACTCATTATAATTACTTACAGGAAATGCTACTACTAATTGAATGTAATGTTTATCGTTATATTGTACCTAGTTTCCAAGTATTATATATATATATATATATATATATTGCCAATTTAGGGTTCACTAAATATATATTGTTCAAATTTGGACGTAATGTAAGGTGAATTGTAGGCTTCTAATCACAAACCTTGTTTTCTGGAAAGCCTTTCTGTTTACATCGATAGAAGACGGTGTTTGGACTTTATTTTGATTTGCGATTTGAGAAGTTAGGTATTTTCGTTAGAAAATATTTGACAAGTAAAATGTTATTAGAAAGTGTTTAGCGGAAGAAATCCGTACTGGCAGCATATAGGCTTTCTGCAAATGCTCAGTTGACTTGGTCAAGGAGGACTTTTGTAGAAATAGGTCAACGGTTTGTTCCTGACTTGATTTTTTTATCCATGTTGGCGAGACATGGTGAACATTCCCCTGGGCTTAACGATGGCTTAGTTGGGTTCAAAGAACCACGAGTCACTGTTTTCCCGTCCTGATAAACCTTTTTGTGGAAAAAGTGATTGGAATTACTTGTATGGACTGATACTAATTGTACGGGTGGTTGATAAGTTAAGTGTTTATGAGCAAGATGTATTTTTTGGATAATTAGGTATGCATTGCTTTGGTTGAATCACACTGTGTGGTATTCTTCAAGCAAAAATGTGACATCAGACTAGTGATTTCTGTATGATACGCTGCTCTCCGATATGCATCAACCAGTTGAACTGTTGGTGTGCAGCGGCAGATTCCTGAACATGATGAAAATCATTATTCTAAATTCGGAATAGTGACTGTCTATTTCTATCACATGTAAAAAGTTGAGGAGTGAACTTATATGTGTGTGTGTGTGTGTGTGTGTGATTTAATGGTGAGAAAAAGTTGAAGTTGGAGTAATGACAAATAACAAACTCCTCTCATTTAACACACCACCTCAATCATATAGCATACTTGTAGTCAGATTGGTTGACACCAGCATAGGGTAAGCAAGGCCATTAGCTAGTTTTATTCTTAAGTTGATTGTTTCTTGAAGTAATATCCTGCTTTATGTTGCATGTCCATGTAGTTTGGTGCAAAGTTCACTTTTAACTTGGGTTCTATTTTGTCTACTAGCTATGTGACATCTCTTTACAATGATGATTCTTACTACCTTAATAGTTATGCTTTTTAAACTTTTAGTAAGGCTTTGGGGATAGGCACAATAGTCACCATATGTATACCATAAGAGTGGTGGTCTAGTGGTAAAAGCTTCGTCTCTAAGGGCAAAAATACCTGGAGGTCCCAAGTACGAATCCTAGGAGCAAAATATATACCCCCTTGTGGCCATAGAGGTTCACCAACGACGACTCTGGGCTACTTGCAAAGTGAGTGGTCGCCTTGGGATTAGTCGGGTCGCAAGCAGGTCAGATACCTAGGTTAACCACAAAAAAACCACACTTATTTAATTTTAAAAGAAGAATTCTCGATTTATGTTTTGCTGGATTCAATTTTTATGTGTATAGTTCTAGCTAGCTGTTTATTCGTATAAGTGACTCAAGGCTATTCAGAGTAATCCTGTAGTAGTTGTAAAACCATGTTTCTTGATGGATGCTTCCAAGCTCACTATCGTATAAGCATACATGTATTTGCATTGACTATTTATCCATGAATTTGCTTGTTCAAGTTGTAATTGTGTTTGTCATCTCATCTGTGTGTTTATAGAATTCATCTCCAGTTAGCATCAAGGGTTTTCTTGTATCATGCTTCTTGTGTTTATTCACAAGATAGTAGAACTTGCTTGCCAGTAGATGAGCATGTTAGTGATTGACGGAGGCAAACCACATGAGGTGAGATCTCTAGTTCCTTTTTTCTCTGTATCTTCGTTTGATGGCTGTCTGTTTTTATTTTTATTTTTTTTATTCTTTTTTTTTTTTTTATAAATCCTGAATTGCTATGATTGTGATGGTTGAATATCAGTAGGAACAACTTTGGTGGAGGTTCTAAATATGTGGACAAGCCTATGAGGGATAATTGGTCCCAGCATGCCAAAATACATGATAATATTTCAAACCAAGATAAATTCTTGAAATCTAGTTTCCTTTTTTCCTTGTCAACACAAAAACCATGTGCTGAAGGAGCAATGTCAGCAGCTGTAAGGTATGTTTCTGTGTTAAAAAACTGTTGCTAATGTACGTGTTAGATTTCTATGGGATCTGAACTATCTAAGTATGATTCTCAATCTATATATGCTGTAATACATCTTCAGGAATGTATTATTGAAATTCACCTTTGAGCACGTTTAGGCTTGTACTCTTTATGGCCTCTTCTTTTGGCTTCAGAGGGTTGGTATTAGTGATATTTTGGCTTTTACATACCCAACCTTTTTTTCACTATTTTGGGTATCTGTACATCATTGTGGTGACTTCATATATCTGTTTCACATAGTTATCTCTTAGAGTATGTCCAGTCTAGGGAAGCTTAATCATAATCTGTTTATTATTTATATCATTGTATTGCTATGAATTTTGGAACCTTACCATTTTTTTCTTCGTTGCAGATCGTTGTCTGGCCAAATTCAAAATGTTTCAAGCTCACATCCACTTGCTGACAAGGTAAACATGTTTTAGAATTTAACATGCCTTAACACTCATTCTCTTATGCATTTATGTTGTATCACTACTTGGTCCACTAAATAAGTATAAACGCTATTTATCCTGAACTTGGAGGAAATAGTAGTCAAGTAGTGTTTCTTTCTGTCCATGTTGTTTTGTCTTTTTTCTTTCCCTTTATAATCATCGTGTCTGGTCTTTGGCCGACTAATCTTCTTTGTCCGAGTCCCAACACCCCACAAACTCGGAACCAGGTAAAGCTCCCCCAAAGGGAGACTAGTGCGGCCACACAAGGGTTGTCATTTTTCTTGTAATCTTTTCTGCACTAGCTAAGGTTTGAACCTTGGACCTGCAATTCCCCAAGCATTTTTAACTCAATGTTGACACATTGACAACCCTTTGGTGGTTTGTTACTTTGTTTTGTCATTGAAAATTTGTAATTGTCAAGAAAAATTGATAACCATACCAGGAAAGAACTTTGTTTCCTAGAATCAGGCACAACACCTCCATTTAACATGTAACAGACGTGGCAAGATGGGCGGGTCAGTGGGGCTGGGTAACAGGCCAAAACTTACCCGGCTCTAAATGGATCGTGTTTAGTATGGGTAAAGACAGATTGGGCTGTCAACTATTTTCTGTCCAATGTTTAAATAAATACTTAATACATTATTTATGTTTGAAGCTAACATTACAAATCTAAATATTTAAATATTCGACTTAGGAGGTTGTATGCAGCACAAACAAACTTTGGCAACTTCTAACTGATTCTACTCATTTGTTTGAGACAAAGCACAACCCAAATCAGACCTTTTAAAAGTTAATGAGTTGATCTTCTAACATGTACCGAAGAACTCTTCGTCCATTTCCTTTGCCTTGGCTTCATTTGATATTTTATTCCTTCATAGTTGAAATTTGAGCCATTGCAAAAGATTAAATTACAAAATCAGAGTTTTCTAATATATTAGCTTTTGACAGGCTTGGGAAACTCTTTCTAACCTTAAATTGTCTTCTACAAACTATATTAAACCTGGTAAAAGCCGGCCATTGGCTAATAATGGTGCTACAACCTTCTTTCAAGATGTTAGAAGGCCTACTCAAGAATATTCCTCCAATATAAATAGCAAAAATTTAGGACGAACTCAAGCAGACTGTTCCAGTGGGATTGGCATCCAATATAGTGAGTCGAGACACATGAACAATCAGTTTGAAGCAGCTGCCACTTCTGTGGCTGAAGCTGGAAGATTTGGGGGTGCACTTAATGGGGGTTTTGCATCAAATACCATGGATGCTGGTTATAGAAATATGAAAAGCTCATACAGCAATGTTACCAGTTCAGGCCATGGCATACACAACCATACCAAAAATGCAAGCCATAACGGGTTTCAGGAGGCTGTTCCTGGGGGCATTGATGATTTTGATGATATACTTGAGGTAATTCATGAACTGATAAGGCCTGAACTAGACACTTTTGCCCGAGGTGGCAAGATGGGGCGGGTAGGATAAGGGGTCAAAATAGGTCACTTATTTGTACGGGTCATAGTAGCCTGGATTGGGCTGGGTTGACCAACAAACACTGCTTATCCATTTTTATATGTATTATTATTGTTATAATAATAAATTATTGAATAAAATGTACCAAAGGGTCTTTGGCCTAATGGTATTTGAGGTGACCTATCAACCAAGAGGTTGTGTGGATTCTAGTCCCTTTAGGGACAAATGTGTGGTTAGGGTGCGAATATTTGACTTTCAAAAAGTAAAATAAAATAAGTAGAATGATGTACAAGGTTTTATGCCTACATTTACAATAGACTTTGAGAGACATGTGATCGGTTCAACTGATTTGAGATCATTCACCACCCAAATGACTTCTGTATAAGTAGATGGGTTGAAGTTGCCTCCTCTAATTGAGAGTAAAAAGCTTTCAACAAGATATATGTTCAAGCAATTTGCAACTAGATGTGTTTTGGGTCTACCTTTGTCTCTCCAAAGCGTTTCAGTTAAAATATTATGGTGCTTTAGTATGCCAACGAAAAATAGCATAGAGTATGCTTACATTTTACGTATCTTACGGTAGCTTATTTTCATCATTGATCAACTTCAAATTTCAGAATCTTGATGTGGATCAAATAATTAGCCAACATTACCAATCAGCTAGCACACCACAGTCATCAGTCTTAAACTTTCCACATGTCACTCCAGCTGTATGTCACAGTGTTGCAAGACATGATGACATAAGTTTGCCTCCAGAACTATGTGTGGACTGCAGTCATGGTTTTAAGGCAAGTAACTTGAGCCATTGAAGTTTTGGCTGTCATGTTAGTTCCGTGACAGACTGTATGCCTAATGTTTGAAATTGATACAGTTGGGACTTTGTCCTGAAGCTTCAAACCATTTGCAAATAATGAAGGACATGCTTATTTCCATATCAAATGATCTGCTTGACAATGTTGATCTAAATTCCGGCCAAATAGAAAAGCTTCGCGAAGATAGGTATCCTTCTTTCCCTGCCTTTCTAAAAGGAAGGAGTCTTATTTAATGATTTTCTTTGAATTCTGGATCATTGGGAGGCATATATATTAACTTACCACAAAAATGAAGAGTTAATAAACAGGCAGGTTTCTATGATATGAGGTGTCAATTGTGATCCGTTTACTTACGTATGTGTTGGTTTGGGTTGTGTTTTTATTTCAAATGGGTCAAATAGAAAAAATAACTAATTGGGAATGACTCAAATGGGCTTAACAGTTTGAAAGTTACGAAGTCTGTTGATGCATACAACAATGATTGTTTTGAACATTTATATGTTATCATCCTAAAATTTTGGTTGTGTGATCAACTGATCATAATAAACACATTAGTTATTTATCAAAAATAAGAAAAATGGTTGTGGGTCAACATGTCTGCCCGCCCCATTTTAACTGCAAACAAATTGGCATGATTATTAGACCTGTTACATAATATGTTTGATCACTTTCATTATAGGCAAATGTTGAATAAGCAAATTCAACAGCTTGAGAAACATCTTCAATCCAGTTCGGCTGCTGATAAAGTACCCAGATCAAGCTTTGCTGTACATACTACAACCACAGATTTTCAGTATGAAACTCCTCATACATTTGCTTCAAGGGTTAACCCCAAGAGACTTGATGATCAGTTTTACATGCATAACGAGGCAAATGGACCTAGTAGATGGAACTCACCTTCAGCATCATATTCCTCAAATGGTAATATTAGTATTTCTTCAGCACCTATAGAGAGAGAACTGTACGTTCGAAAGTATGCGGAAGTCAATTATACTGAAGGTTCAGGTGACAAGCACTGGAGTAAGCAAGATTTTCCATGGACCAAGAAGTTGGAGGTACGTGGCGCAACCACCATTATCATTTTACATAAAGCTGAAATCTTATGGTAATGAATTTAGATGTGGCATTTCTGACCCATTTACACAGGGTCGATTCTTGTAATGGCTTTTCTTTAGCAGGTTAAACATGTATGAGTTTAAATAGCTTACAAGAAAACATCTAAGTTGGTTGAAAGGCTTCTAAAATTTATCTGTAGTGCACAAAACCTCTTATGTCATCTAAAATTTATTTGTTATCAATAAAACTAACGGATGTAGCATCCTCTTTCTGTTAAAAAAATCTTAAATCATGTTTTTCAAGAAATGGATTGTTATTCTTTGAACATAGTTTATGTAATCATATCAGGCACACTAATCATTTATAGAAATGTAAAAAGAATTTGGACAAAAAGTGGTTGGTCAACCCGACATGTCTTCTCCCCAAAGCTGTTTTGACATATTTCCCAATCTGCCTTTTTTGCCAGCTCTACTGATAATTGTCCTTTTGTTTTGCTCAGACTAATAATAGGAAGGTTTTTGGTAATCACTCTTTCCGACCTAATCAAAGAGAGGTGATCAATGCAACAATGAGTGGGTATGACGTTTTTGTTTTAATGCCAACTGGAGGTGGAAAAAGCTTGACCTATCAGGTACTGCCCCATTTAGTTTTACTATATTTTAAGGTGCTTAGTACACATTGTTACTTGGACTTTCCGATCTAATTATTTGATCTTCTTATCATGGAAATTGTATATTTTTGTTTAGAACAGAGTCAAAGACTTATGCTTTTTTTTTTGGGTAAAGGGATTTACCTTGGTGAGTTTTTATTAATAAAAAATACAGGCAATATGGCAGAATACCATTTTGGTCGTTTTTGATATGTCACCGTATTATTCTTCCACTCTTTGGCCGGAGGTCCTTCTGGAAACAGCCTCCCTATCTTTGGGTAGGGGTAAGGCTGCGTACATCTTACCTCCCTCAAACCCCGGCTGTTGCCGGGATTGAGTATCGGTTGTTGTTGTTGTTGTTGTTGGTTTTTGGTCGTTGTATTAATTTGTAAGAACAACGACCAAAAACCAAACACCCTAATCATGCAAGGTGACATATCACCCCATGAAACTACTACTAGACAGGAATTAAAAATTACATCAAAAGTAATGAAGAAGGAAGTCTCCAAATAGCCATAGCCGATTCCACATGACTTAGCTTCTTGAATTTGAACGTAAGAAACTTGAGCCGAACAGTACCCAATATACCTTCAACCAGTTTCATCTTGGACCTCTTGGTGCTTTTAAAAATTCGAGAGTTCCTTTCTTTCCAAATCTCATAAACAGCCGCAGCCAGTAACAATTTAGAGAAAACACTTTGCATTGATCGCTTCCTTGCAAAAGGCATAATAAAGACTTATGTTTTGATGTGTATTACACACTGCTTTTGTTGCAGCTTCCTGCTCTTATATGTCCTGGTTTAACATTGGTAATTTCACCCCTCGTTTCACTGATCCAAGATCAAATAATGCATCTTTTGCAGGTATGCATTTGTATTTCTTTCAAACATCTTTTCAATCATCAGTTTTTGTTTTGTTATTCTTCTCTTCTTTCCAATTGTGTATCGGGTTTTATTAAATTTAGAGGAATTGTTGTTGGTTAAACTGTAGGCAAACATTCCTGCTGCTTACTTAAGTGCGAATATGGAATGGACCGAGCAACAAGAGATTCTAAGAGAGATTTGCTCAAATTGCTGCAAATACAAGCTGTTATATGTCACCCCAGAGAAAGTGGCTAAGTGAGTGCTTGTCATCTTTTCTTAAACAGCAAGTCATCTAATTATGAAAGCATGCAGTATGTTTGCAGTTGACTAAAGCTAAGTTTATTAATCTCAAATATGATGCAAACATGTGACAAGCAACTCATTTTGTCTGAACATTTCATGTTATTGCACAATCAACTGCTGACATGCTCCAAGCCGGAGTTACTAGAAAAGATAAATGAGTTAGTGAATTGCAGTTTCTTGCTTCCATCCCAAAACATGTTTTGATTTCACGGAAACATAAATCCCTAACATTTGTCTTGTTTTATATAATAGTTGGACAGATGGGATATGACTGTCGTGATATGATATCTGATTTTCATTAAATAATATAGTTTTGTAGTCATTGGATGGATTAGCGGCATAATCAAAATATGATTCCATGCTAATACTTACCGCAATAAATATGTAATGTAAGGGCAAAAATGCATCTTGCACTTAATTTAAGTTTTTAGTAATTAAACTTTTCATGCACTTATTACTAGTTCTTTATTGATCGGATCCAAGTTGGTTACTAATGAATATGAACCTTCTTACAATTGTAAGCAAGAGTAATACTAAGGAAAGATAAGTGAAAGCAAAAATGTGTTATAAGATCATTTCGACTGATACTTCTGCCTAGTTTTGTCTTGCTAACCACGAAATTGATTGGTATGTGAGTGCAGAAGTGATTTTTTGCTGCGGCAATTGGAAAATTTGCATGCACGGGAGTTGCTAGCTAGAATCGTCATCGATGAAGCACATTGTGTGAGTCAGTGGGGGCATGATTTCAGACCAGATTATCAGGTAATGGCTTTGGACAGTATTAGATTATGCATATCACACCAAACTTTGTAAACAATATCTATATGTTTTTAAATAACAAGGGTGTTTGTGGTTTGGTCAATTTTGAGAAACTTTAAATCTAACCTCATACGTGGAACCCAAACATAACCTCATTCCAGTTAGCGTGCGGTTCTATTAGCTGTTAACCTCTATAAGAAATGTAAAAAGAATGTATTATTTGTGTTGATTCCATGCTAACTTTGTAATATTTATTAGTCAACTCTCACATCAGAAAAAAAATGATATTGTGCTTAACTTGACTTGAAAAAGGATTAACGAATTTTTTTATGGAAACCAAAATATTGCATTTGAACTCATGATTAACCAAAATGTTTGTATTTATGGGTTAAGAAATGTAGCTAAATTTGTTTTTGATATGGATTATGGAAAGGTTCATATATATTTTTTTCAACATATACAGACACAAACATAGTGGTTCATTTTGGTTAACCACTTTTTCTCACGGATCGGAGTTAAATTGATACACATCAGTTTCCCAAACCAAAAACTATTGACACTGGACGGGCTATCTTTCATTTTTTATTTGGAATTCTTTAGCATCCCTAATAAGGGTGCTATGTACAGGGTCTTGGTATTTTGAAGCAGAAGTTTCCAAAAGTACCCGTATTGGCTTTAACTGCCACTGCTACAGCCAGCGTTAAAGAGGATGTTGTGCAGGCTCTTGGTCTGGTTGACTGTGTCATTTTTCGCCAAAGTTTTAATCGCCCAAATCTAAGGTATGAGTTTAGTTTAGATACTGTTTTTATAATTTTCCAATTATCTAATTTTGCTAATATTGCAGGTTTTCGGTTATCCGTAAAACGAAAAAATGTATGGAGGATATTGACAAATTCATCAGGGAGAATCATTATGAACAATGTGGAATCATTTATTGCCTTTCGAGGATGGACTGTGAAAAAGTTGCTGAGAAGTTGCAGGTTTAGTTCCTGATACTTGTTTTTCATCTTTTCCTGACAATGAAATCTAGAATGAAGTGTAAAAGGTTTATCTTGTGAACTAGTTTTTGATATTGTTGTCTAATAATGAGTATATGTGAGGTGGCAGTTTTTTCACATGTTTTAATGTCAAGTCTATAGTACTCTAACAAACGAGTACCAATTGATCATAGATCAACTGGTACTGTCGCCATGTGACCATATGGGCCCACAGATGAAGGCTGCAGGTCACAGGTTTGAAACTTGCCAAAGGCAAGTGGAGAAACTATATCTTGTGATCCATGTGTGAGGATGGTGCTTCACTAGGCATGAGTTTTATGCGGTGTGCGCTCTGGGTACCAAGACGGTAGATGGGATCAGAGGGGTCTCACCCATTTACCCTTTTTTTTTCTCTCTAACAAACGAGTGTTGAAAATATTAATTTTGTACCATACCCATCAAGTAATCAGTTCTGAGCCCCCAAGCTTGAATGCTAATCAGAACAATAACAGTTAGAACCTTAAATCTAGTTACTCATATGGGGAGAAACACCTTTTCAGGAGTGTGGGCACAAAGCAGCATTTTACCATGGTTCAATGGAACCTGATCTACGTGCCTCAGTTCAAAGGCAGTGGAGTAAAGATGAGATTAACATAATATGTGCAACTGTGGCATTTGGAATGGGTATAATCCAGTTCTCTGTTACTGCTTAGATGAATTAAGAGTATGTATTTATATTTGCACGATTATTTTCAGGAATCAACAAACCTGATGTTCGGTTCGTCATTCACCATTCTCTTCCTAAATCAATTGAGGGCTATCACCAGGTAATTTTTTTGCAATCATTTATGTCACTCTTATACCGTGAAATAATACCAAGATACATCCTCTGTAACTACAATGGGTTTAGTGAATAATTAACTACATCCTCTATAACTATATTGTAGGAGTGTGGCCGTGCAGGTAGAGACGGGCAGAATGCTTCATGCATGTTGTATTACAATTATGGTGATTATGTAAGTCAATTTATTGGAACAAAACTGAATTTGGAAATTTACGAATAATGGGACTGGGTAATAGACCTATTTTAACCAGTCTGACGCTAGTCAGTACTTCTTTGGAACAGATTTAGTTCCAAACAAACCATAAACATGGAGTTTATTACATTGAAAATTATAAATTCAAAAGATGTTACAAGTTTGCAAAATTAAACATTCTGACCAAAATCAGTTTGGTTCTGGTTCCTGATCGGATTGATCTAAACTGATTCAGTACTCGTCTTGGTCTGAGTTTACAACCGGTGTGGTTCCAAATCAGATGTCAAACTGAATACAAATTGGTGGTTATGGTTGAAAAATATATGTGTAAAATGATTTTTTTATGTTTGAAAGATAAAAAATTCTAGAAAAACAGTTTGGTTCCAGACCTGAGTACCTGACTGAACCCTGAGTGGTTTCCTAATGATTTTAGAACTCAACTAAACCGGATATAGCCTTTACCAGTTTGCTTCGCTTCTTGTTTTGGCTTAACTTCCGGTTATCAGTACGAACTGATTTTTACGCACCCTACTTCCAACTTGTTCAGAGTCCTAAGTCAGCTGCCACTTATTTGGATTTGCAACTACGAATCTAGTTTATGTCCAATGTCCATCTAAATTTCTCTATTCCTATTCATGAATCATGATGAGCATATCTCTTTGTGTTGAAGATCCGGGTCAAGCATATGCTTAGTTATGGGGCTGTAGAGCAAAGTTCTTTCACGTATGGACAACCTCGTACAAGTTCCACAAACTCAGGAAGGCTGGAAACAAATTCTGAAAATCTTCTACAAATGGTGCTTACTATTGTCCTTTTTGTAACATTTATCACTGGCTGGTACTTTTATTATCTACTTATTGAAAATATATACTTTATTTCACAGGTTAGCTACTGTGAAAACGATGTTGACTGCAGACGTTTTCTACAGCTTGTTCATTTTGGTGAAAAGTTTAATTCTTTTAACTGCGGTAAAACATGTGACAATTGTTTGAATTCTCAAACTCTTGTAGACAAGGATGTCACCGAGATAGCAAAGCAATTGGTTAGGATCATATGAAACATTTCCTGTCTATTTTATCAGAAACTGTGTATATAGTGATATATTATGGTCTTTGTGATTGTTTGCTATAGTAATTGGCTGAATCTGCAGGTTGATTTAGTGAAATCAGTCGGCCAGCAATTCTCAACAACTCACATCTTGGATGTCTACAGAGGTTCCTTGAGCCAAATTGTAATCCTCCCTAATGGTATTTCTAAGAGGTGGCAAAATGGGCAGGTTGGGTAACTGGTCAAAATGGTTCGGTTGGACGGACCTACCAGTACTTCTATTGCTGGTTTGATTTTTACAAAATATTTATTGTGCAAAATATGATTATAGACTTAATCTAATTTTTTTCAATAAAACACTCTATGAGATGTTTATACACTTGAATACGCCTTAAATGACTTTCAATCCATTTTACCCATTTATAACTCAGTTACACCTTTTAGCTTAAATAAAGCATTACCTATATTCACCTATTTCACGGTAAATTGTTCAAGATTGCTACCTCTAGTATTTTACTTTATGTGCATGTGTTTGTGAGCTTCACCTTGTTAACTTGATAGTTGTGAAAATGCAGGTAATAAAAAACAAGCATGATAAATTACACTTGCATGGATATGGAAAGCATTTAGCTAAGGGGGAAGCTTCACGAGTGCTACGTCATCTTGTTGTTGATGGGATCCTTGTGGAGGATGTAAAGAAAAGTGAACAATATGGATCTGTATCATCAGTTTTAAAAGTAAGGTTTATTTATAAATAAATAAGTTGGTGTCGCTTAGTTAAGTCACAACTTGTCTAGTCTCTTAATGGGTTAGACCTGAATCATACTTTTCTCTTTCTATATTTTTTAATTTTGTTTGATAGGTATAAATACATGTGTGATTAATTTCTTATGTGACTAAATGTATTGGTTTTGCTTATATTCTCTGTGTTGTCTATAGGTAAATGAAAGAAAGGCAGGCAGTTTACTTGCAGGTCGGCATAACATAACTTTAAGGTCCATCTCTGCCTATTACACTCCTAATGCTATTATGTTTTCATATTCCACTTTGTGCTTTTTTTTTCCCTTGGCTTTGACCTACTGGAAACATAAATATACTCCCTCTGTGCACAGTCTAAGATATGTACATTCAATGCACCTTTTATCTACTTATTAGTTATTAAGATGCCAATTTACCCTTGATGTATTTAAGATACCAATTGCCTTGAAAAACTTACAAGACTTGATTCCCAAAAGGTGTAGATTGACGGGGACACCCTTGAACCCGGGTGCCTTTATGGCACCAACCATTCTCTACCCCACAAAGAATAGCTCCAGGCAACTCTCCTGGCACAGTGGGGCACGCTGGAGGCAAGGCTTGAACCCAAGACCTCCTTATTCTCAAAAGTCCCTCCAGTGGGACCATGTGTTTTGCAGGTGTGGTTACCACTTGAGTTATGCTCAATTGGTACTTACAAAACTTAATGACAAAGGTAAAAGGGAAATTTGGTAAAGCATAACTACTCATTTCTGAATGTGGACAATCTTTTTAGGACAAATTAAAATAGAATGCTGGGCAATAATAGTAGGATGAAGGGAGTAATAAACCTGTCACACTTAAACAGAGTCAGAGACAACACATTTGATGTCAATCTTGAAAGGGCTGATATCATTGTGAAGTGAACAGAAGGATGCAACCATTTTCTCATGTTATTATTTGGCTGTCGTAGATTTCCTTCTGCTATTAAAGCTTCCAAGTCGTCCAAAAAAGATGCAACTCCAGCAAGAGGTTCTTTAATATCATCAAAGCAAATTCCTGTGCTAGTAGATACTCCTAGTCCTGCTTCCGATCAATCTCAAGACACGGTATGTTGTTTTTGCACTTAATATAATTGTAATAAAATGAAAAATGTACGATACTGTTTTATTTTTTAAAACTTTGTACAGGCCCTTTCAGCCAAGATATATTCAGCTTTGCGAAAGCTTCGCACTCTTCTTGCTGTGCAAGCTGGAGAAAAGGTCATGGCATACCACATATGTGGGTAAGTTCTCATGTTGCAAGTATACCAAATCTATATTAACCCTAAAAAGATTTTAAATACACCTAACTTTCAAATAGACAGCAGATTCCTATGTATAATTTATTCTTGTATCATTTGTTTTGCTGGTAAAATAGAAATCCTCGGACACATACATAGTTTGCCACGTTTTGGACCAGTGTTATAACTCATAAGGTATTAATAATGATATTGAGTTAGTGCTCTAAAACGTTAATAAGTCGTGACCTTTAAAATATGTAAGAACAATAATTTCAATTTCGAAAACCTACCTTTTATGGTTCTTTCGGCTTGGAAAACAATCTCGAAGTAAATGACATTGTATTGATTATAAAGTTCATTAATTATGCACATCTTAATCTGTAACTTTTATGTTTTTGGACAATTAAAATGGGAAAGAGGGAATAACAAAATTTGGATGCTTTTTTGGCACTAAGTGTAGGGATCTTTCTTTGATTGAAGGAGTAAGATTTCTTACTCGCAAGTTAGATTTTATGACTAAAAATACCATCTTTATAGTCAATTTTTTTGATTCAGGGATGCAACCCTGCAAAATATCAGCAGAAGGATCCCCAGAACTATTAAAGAGCTTCTTGAGGTTGCTGGCATTGGCAAGTAAGTTCTTTACATTTTTAATAAGAGGTGGCAAATTGGATCTAATTGCTTTAGAAATTGTCTATTTGGGCTGCGTTTCATTTCAAACTGGTCAGATTTAATAATTATTTAAAAGGGGAACAAGTTAATTGGTTGATCAGATCAAGTCGGTTCAAAGTTGCCAAAAATTAATGCAACCTTCTGAATCAGTTTTCAAAGATCTAAATTATTTTGGTTTATGTATTCATAATCAGTAAAGCACTAGTTATTTATATGCTTTATATGCCATATGCATGTATACTTTTTCTTTCTTGTTGGCTTACAATATCTGTATTCTTAGGCCATTGGCAACCCACCTCTCACACAAATTCCCATACCTCACTTCCAAGTTCCAACCAATCTTCTTATGCCACCTCATCTTTACCTTTTTCAAACCGTACTCCATTATTTCATTGGCATTGCCATACCACACCATATCTCATACCACACTACACCTCATATATAAAAAAAACCCCACAAAAAGACAAAAAAACAGCCTTACCTCACTCCCACACCGTGTGGTAAAGTTTACCATAAACCTTTGCCACACCACACCCCCACACCATTGGCGGCGGTGTTACCGCGTGGTGTGGGTGTGGCACCACACCCTTTTTCCACCCGTTGCCAATGCTCTTATATCCACACACATGTGCGCATGCGTGCACACACACTCACACTTGCCATAAGTCTTTCTGGAAGCAGACTCTATACCCTTGGGCAGAGATATGATTGTCTACATCCTACCGCTACCACATCCCCCTTTGATGGGATTGGGTATTGTTTCTAGAAAATGGAAAAACAATGTGTTAGATCCCAGCCCTGTTTTGTTTTCTGCTAAAAAGTGACATAACTTGTTTTTGGGTAAAAGGCTTTACACCTGGTAAATATTGTTTTGACCCGTTACCCAAGTTACTCAACCTGCCACCTCTAATTGACAGTTTTCGTTTGTTATGTAAAACAAATGCTAATGACAAGCTTAACGCAGGGTTAAAGTAAACAAGTTCGGGGATAGAATTTTGGAAACCATTGAGGATACCATAAATGAGTACTACGGTAGCGCCCAACCCAATTGTAGTGAAAATAAACACAACTCAAACATAAACATTGGTTCTTTTGCCTTCAAGAGGCAACCGTCTTTGAGAGTTGGCAATGGCAGCAGTGGCGATAGTTCTGATTCTGTAAAGAGAAGAAGAAACACAAGTAAAGATCCATATGAGGATCCAAGAGATGATGATGATTTCGTTGCAAGCACTGCACGTTCAAAGAAGAGAGTATTGGAGACGCCGAATCCTGTTGTTGACCCTGTTGACTATTTTGATGAAATACCTGATGAGGATCTGGTTTCCTATTTTGATTAATCCGGTTGTTGACACCGTTAACTACTGAACAGAATAGTGGAGGACGAGTACTACCTTCTTGGTAAATGGCGAAAGAAGTCTGCATGAATTTCCTCTCAAGGTCCATGAAAGTATATGCTCGCCTTCTCTTAGTGTAGGAAATCTGTACAGTTGATATTCCATTCTTACAATGGTCATATTTATAGCAAATCTAGCAAGTATCTAGTGATAGGCCTACAATTCCTTAGTTCTCATGCTTCCAGAAGTACGAACATGACACTTTTTTCTGATCTTGTATATAAGTTTTGTAATTTTGTAATGCCTTATAATTAAAAAATGGGGGACAGAAATATGCAAATGAAGAATACAGAAAATGGTTACAACAAAAGAAAACTATTTACATGGCCCTATAATTTTTATTTTTATTTTTGATAGCCGTAACACTGTTTCTTTTTCATTTTTCATTTTATTTTTTATTTTTTTCAAGAGTTTAGTCTATTGTTGCATCAAAAATCAAAATGGTCATAGACTCATTGTTACCAGAGGTGGCAAAATTTACCCAAATGAATACATTTGGATTTATCTGGGTCATATTATAAAAATAACTGGATGATTTTGGGCTTTATATAGGTATCACGTGTGTCTTATTGGAAAAAAAAAAATAATAGTCATCTCTTTGTAACGGGTCATACTGGGCAATTAAATATCAAAAGCGGGTTGCCCTAGCTGTTGACAAGAGTCTTTCGTCTCCTACTCTCCTGCAATTGTAACCATTTGTTCCCTCGTCAACCCATATATCAGGTTTTTCACTTTTCTTGTATCAATAATAATAATAATAATAATAATTAACCTTATTATTAAAAAAAATATTCATCCAACTTCGTATAAAAATATTTTATATTGAATGAAAAAATTAACCTTATTATTAAAAAAAAATAAAAATAATAATAATAATAATAATAATAGATTATTTTTGAATTGATCTTAGAACTTAGCTTACATATGATAATATTCGTTTATACTCATACATAGGAACAAGTTTTACTTCATAATAATAACAACCGATTTAAATAAATAAAAATTTAACATATTTTTCTTCTATTTAAATTCTATGTTATTTTATTTTTTAGAATTCATTTACATGAAAAAGTTAATTTTTTGAAAAAGAAGAAACTAATTTTTCCATTTTTTGTGAAGTATAAAATGGTGATTATATGTTCGTTTTAATTAATTAATTTATTTTTCTTATCATTTTTCCAGGACTATTACTGGCTTGTGTGTGATAATAGCTCTAGAAGTGGGTTTGAGCTGATGAAAAATTTGACAATTAAGCTCGAAATAGATCAAGCTCAGTCTAAGTTCATGAAAAGTTGAGCTGTTGTTTGGTTTCAATGGTTTGGTTTGCGATATTCTAAACTGTCCGTTTTGACCCGGACCCATTTTACTTGTCTTCAAAATTGCCCGTATTAACTCGAACCCATTTTGACCTGGACCCGTTTTGATCCTTCACCCAGCCCGACCCAAAGTTGTAAATATCTGTTATCGGTATGTTATCGGTCGACCCCCGATAAGCGATATATCGGACGTATCGGCGATATATCGAGGATATATCGGAGACTAAAAATTATAAAGGAATGTATTTAAAAAAAACAAATATTAGTAATATCCTCAAAAAAAAAGAGAAGTTAATAACCATAAAATACTAAATTTTTTTATAATTAATTTAAAATCTACAACTATACTTATTTATATAAATCTATTATTTATTTAAAATATATAACTATAAATATAATTATTAATTTATGTAGTTTGTCGGCTTGGGCTGAATAGATACAAATTGAAACATATTTTGTAAAACTCAGGTCCAGCAGCCCAGTCCCAACCCAGCCCAACATATAAAAAAGCTGATCTATAAAATAAAAGGAGTGAGGTTTTCTTCTCTAAATCAGCCGCTATTTCTCTTTCCATTTCTTCCGATCACCACCGCCACCATCATCGGCTTCATCATCATCATCATCATAAACTGAATCGGTGACCGGAAAAGGTACTCTTCTCTCCCTCTGTCTCCGTCTTTCTCTCTCCTCTCTCTTTCTCTCTTCTCTTTTATCTTCTCCGAAGATGGAGTGATGAAATCGGAAGAAAAAAGAAAGAAGAAACATACCGGAGCAGTGGAATGGCCGGCTGTGTAGTCGCCGGAGGTGGAATGGCCGGCGGTGGAGTCGCCGGAGGTGGATTGGCCGGTGGAGTCGCAACTAGTGGATAGCTTTGTGAGAGAGATGGGTTGAACCTTTTTGACCTAAAACTAAAAAACTAAAAATTTTGCCCTAAAAACCTAAAAAACTCCCGCTCAGCTTTTAGCCAAAAAAAAAAAAAATAATAATAAATTAAAAAGTCAACTTTTTTAGTTGACCGAAATGACCGATTTTGACCGATTTTGACCGATTTTTGACCAGACTGATAAATTGAGCCGATAACAAACTTATCATTGCAGTCACCACCCGATAAGCGATTTATCACCGATAAATCGGCCGATAAATCCGATTTTTACAACACTGCTTTAACGCAAAAATCATCCTTCCATGTCGAAATGAATCATCATTACCATTATGGTCATGTAAGGTTATAATATCTCCATTATATAAAAACCAAGTTCATGAAGACCCTTCCAAGCATGAATTGGATTAGTATCATGAATAATGTCATTCACATGTAAACGGAACTTATAGTTTTTCACTTATTACTCAAACACCTACAATTCAAACTTAAGTACATAGTTTTAGCTAAATCTACGAAAATGACTTCTCCTAAATCTAACAATAACCAATGATTTCAACAGAAAATTATGTATGGTTATACCCAAAATTAAAACTAAATGCATCCTAATATCTCACTAATAACACAAACTAATGGATAAGAAATGTCTTCAACATTATGAGAATATCCAATGATAGAACTATGTTTATATCACAAACTAGTAACAAGGGCTGCATAAAAAATCAATAAAGAAACTAAACAAGAAATGAATGAGTGGGGAACCTTCAACACAAATATTGTCCATCCATGTCGAAATGAATAATCATAATCATTGCCATGCTATGTTGCTAGTGAACTCGAACATGAATTATATGGTCACATAAGGACATAAGGTTATATTATCACTACAAATTATACCACTAAGTGATAAGCTTAAAACTCAGGATCGGTTATCTCAATGGGATGTCCAAAGCTCGCTACCTGATAGTCCGGTTGAATGTCCTCTGTGCGAAACTCAACCGGATTCGCACTCACACCTATTCTTTGAGTGTCCTTATGCTTCGCAGGTATGGACTCATATGGCTGTGAAAGGAGGAATGCTTACTCGGTCACCAATGTGGACTGATATAGTGGCCGAAATTCAACCTTTTGCTAACAAAAGATCCATGCATTCAATAGCGATCAAGCTTCTATTGGGGGCTTCTGTGTACTACATTTGGCAGGAAAGGAATAATAGACTATTCAAGCGAAGGAAAAGGTCCAAAGACCAGCTCGTCCATGAAATAACTTCTACAGTCCGCCTAAAACTGATGACATTTCGGTATAAGAAATCCAAGCGGGTGGAGCAGTTCTTGATGTCTTGGGATCTACCATTTTCACTAATTCATAGTTTGTAATTCTATTTGTTTCTTTTGCAACTCTACTGACTCTAGTCATTGTATTGTTATTTCAATGTCTAGATAGGGTATTGGCTGTTGTGGGCTATTGCTCAGTACTTGCATTGGTTGTAATTGTCACCCTATTATTCAAATAGGATGCCAGATCTTCATTTTTTGGTGATTTATAAAAATTGAACCAGGGGTACCCCTTTTACCCAAAAAAAAAATTATACCACTAAGTTCATTAAAATCATTACATTAAGCATAACTCTGCTTATTGGTGGATAATAGTCATAATACCATATATTGCTTATCCACATATTACTCAAACACCTATAATCTAAACTAGGTACATAAGTACATTGTTTTAGCTAGATCGACAAAACAAGTTCTCCTAAATCCAACAATAACCTAAACAGCAATATGGGAAACAATGGTTCCTACAGTAAAAATTCAAACTTTTGTACATGAACATAACAAAAATACAAACTAAATAAAACCTAATTTCTCGCCCATGACCCAAATTAAAGGATAAGATTTTTAACCACACAAATAGCTTCAAAACCGAAAACCCAGTTCCCAAATGAACAATTCATATAGTTCTCCATAAGTTCACTAACCTAGTGGTGGGGAAATACAACATAAGAACGGAGGTCAGGGTTCATTCCGGCCCCATGTCCCTTTTAATCATAGCAATACACGATTTACATTCCCTCATGTTGGTCAGTGTGAATCACTCAGGACCGATAATGGGTTATCCATTTTCAAAGACATACAGCATAATTTCTTAACAATTTCATAAACTCAAGAAAATAATTCAAGATAAAATTTTTAACTAATTTAAACAACCCATCCAAAATCAACACATGGGTTTTGACTTTTACTAAAACCCAACAAATAAAAACCCTAACTTTATGAAAAAATGACAAGATTTATACAAAAATTTACCTTGAATTGGGACAATTGCTTTCTGGGGTTTATCCCAAATCGAGAATTGATGAAGAAATCAGAAGATAAACAAGAATCAGCAGCAACTAATAATTCCCTTTTGCTGTTATTTTTAGAAAGTAGTTGATTTTGTTGAAGGGAATTAAATGACGGTGATAACAAAGATGAATTAAATGATAACAACCGAACAAAAGCCGCCATTGACACACAGATACAATAGATATAGATTGAATTATATGTATAGATAGATATGTATAGATATTATATGTATAGATAGATATAGTGATAGATAGGATTGATGATGTGGATATTTTGTACAATGATATAATGTGTGAGTATTTGTTAATCAAACTCCATGGAAGAAATATGTGTTTTGGGCGAGTGAGTTTGATGAGGAGTATTGTCTATTGTGTAGAGAAATTTTTGATGAACAAGTGAGAGAGAGAGAGAGAGAGAGAGAGAGAGAGAGAGGATTTTGTGTGAACCAGAATGTACCAAAACTATGTAATGTGAATTTAACAAATAAAATTGAATAAAATAAAAAAATATATAAAAATTAAAAAGAAATCTTGTTTGAAGCTCAATACTAGTATTAGACTATACGAGTATTAGTTTCTCTAATTAGATCAATCAACTATTAAATAAATTAATATCAGTAGCGTTCAAAAATAATAACAACAATATTCTGTTTAAGTATAAAAAAGGTGAGATATATGTAGTCATATCTCTCGTATATAGAAAAAATAAATTTGGAAACACATTCGACAAGAGAGTGTTAAGGTCGTTTCCAACCGGTGTTTTCTCAACTTCTTTCTCGCCATTTTCTAGAAGACATGAATGGCAACAACATTTTCTTAAAGCATTTTTTGGAAAATTAACTTTCAAATTTTCTTGAGAAAACATAGAAAACGGATGGGGTGGGTAACATATGGTTTTACCCATTAGATTAAAAATAAATAAATAAAGGGTTTGTTTTTTTAAGATATAATAAATTATTTGATGAATAAATAAGAAATAAGTATGGTTAGTAGTGGTATTTTCTGATATATGAAATGAGAAAGAGGTGGTTTTGACGCTGATATGACTGTGAGAAAAAGGTGAGTACGGGTGAGAATCGAGCCGAGTTGTTCGTGAGCTACTCGAGCTCGTTTAAACAGAGTTCGAGTTTAACTATTTCGAGTTTGAGTCAAGCTCGAACCAGAAATCAAGCTCGGGTAGTTAGACGAGCCGAGCTTAAAAAGTTTTTTTTGGGATCGACTCGTTCGAAAGATCGTTTAACTGTTTCTAGCCGAACAAGGCGAACGAGCCCACGAGCTAATCGATCTAATTGAGCCTTCCATTACATGTTTAAAAATACTACTTATATGCTAGTAACAGGATTATAACTCATGACCTTCAAGTTAAATACATGAAGCTTTAACCAATAGGAACAACCATCCTTTTCCTAAATATTTTGTTTTACTTTATATAAATGCTCAAAAATAGTTATATTTCACAATCCACACATACCAGAATATAAATAATTATAGTTATATTTTAATGTAAAAAAACCTTAAAATGGATTTATATCTATCATGTATAGACGTACATATAAAAAATATAATTTATTTGTACAAGTATATATACATCAACATATTTATTGATTTAATTTTCTTTTTAAGAAAGGTAAATATTCAAATTACATCTTAAAAACATTATATAATTATTACTAATGATAGTTGAACTCAATCACGACATTTTGCTTGTTAGACTACCTTCGATTTGTATTTATGTATTACTTAAAAAAAAAATTGAGGACTTAATAGTGTATCAAACTTTAGATAATGTAAATATAACATGTTTTA